>SNQJ01S0058627.1:29575-42989 GCA_010110895.2 Picea sitchensis
AATAACGCAACTGCCATTTTGGGATTTAATAAAAAGGGGAAAGAAGGGAATAATAAGAATTAGGAAACTAAGTAATGGAGGAAACTTAATAAAGGAAAGATGGGAACTTATGGTAAAAAGCAAGGTTAACATAGTAAGGAATCTGCAATTAAGAACCTTCTAATCTGAGGTAATTTAGTAACATCTTTTTTTTAGGAAAGTATTTAAAACATGTAAGGGGATCTAGGAACACCTAGGAGTAAATTTAGGAGCGACTCTAGGTGGGTGAGGGATTTGAGACAATTAATAAATTTAAAGAAAATGTTTATTGGAGAAAAGAGGGGGGTGGACGACACTTGTGCGATGGAGAATATTTAGAATATTTTATTGAAACTTAATTTAAAATGTGAATTAGGAAAGTTGGTGGGTCTAAAAACTCTATAAAATAAAAGGGAGAGGAGGAAGAAGGGGATCGACTGTTATCGTAACGTTACGCTGCCGGAATTGTGACTTGACTGATTACTTGTGGAGAGTTGGGATTTTCCATCTTGGAAACGAGTGGTAGCTTGGCCTTGCGAGGCGATATGGGAAGCTAGACGAACCACCTGAATTGTGTGTGGCCCCTTTGCAGCTCGGGGGGCTAAGGGGGAAGCAGAGTACCCCTAGCGATTGGCTGGGAGACCGGTGTAGTCTCGGTGGTCGGTGAGTAGAGAGACACAGAGAACTAGCGCAAAACAATGACAACGGAACCTTCGTCTTTGATTAAGGTACGCTCATATAAAAATCCATAATTCTATTTAGTTGATTGATTGATGATTTGCATCTAGATGGTAATAATTTTGGTTTCTTGCCATGTTTTCCATTGTCTTGTATGAATTATGAATCGCCCTGGAGAGACTTCATCCTTCTTCATTTTATGGCCTCCATTGCTTGAATAGCTTCCCTTCGTTTAGTTTACCTACAGTCCAATTCCGGTTGCACGAAAACCCTCATCCATTCTTGTTCCGTCTGCACGCTTCTCCATATTTTGTAGTGATGTAATAGTTCCACCTGTTAACATAATGGGTGTTCTACCTGTCCCTGATGGTTTTAAATTTTCTTTGGACCTTATTCACTATTTCTCAATCCTTGGCGCCTTATAGGTTTTTAATTTCTTTTAAATTTTCATTTTTTTTTATCGCATGAAGAAATCCACTGCGAACTCCTTCGCCCAGGACCTCATGAACTCTCCCTTGGTGCCTTGCGTTGGGTGGTTGCCTGAATTTTTGGACGCTTGGATGATTGAGCGATGCTGAGCCCTGAATTCCAACCTCCGCGTGTGATTTTTTTCTTCTTCCTTTTTTCTAAGTGTTTGTGGTTAAAAAAAGGGGGGGGGACTGGTATCGTTCCTTACCTGGATGTGTTTTACTTATTGTATACTTGGATTGTGTTTTCCATTGTTCCATGCATCCCTTCTTTACTTGGAAACGTTTAAATTTTTATAAACTTGTGGTCGAATTAAATTTCAGACTGTGTGGGTTTAGGGAAACAGTAGAGGCTAGGTGTGATTGAGTGTTAGCCTTCTGCCCTACGATCTTGGCTGTTGTTTGTTCTTTTAAATTCTTGGAACAGGGTGGGTTCTGTTGAGGGGTAAGGGTAATTAGTGATGCACGCCCCGAGTGACACCCTGTTCTTCTTTCTACAATGGTACACCCCCTTAGTGTGGTAAATTTCCTTACAGTCACCGCGATGCATTTTGGAGTGTGTTTTAAACTCTGTAAAACACCTCCATGACCTGTTGGGTTAAACAAATTTATATAATTCACGAACTCACAACCACTGCATAAGATCGTCGTTCGAGGACAACTGAGGCGAGTGGGTGGCCGCGACTATTGTGTGTGACTGTTTTACCTTAGACCATGACTTGGAAACGAATGGCTATGATGCGCGAGTTTGTCTAAGGCACTGCCAGGTTGAAGGGAATTCCGGGGGGTAATAAAAAAAAACTTCTGAACCCTGATCCTTCGAAACCTTTAAAACCCCCTCAACTGTCCACCTTATATCAAACATGATATTTAAGGGAGGCGCCCATGGTGCAGCGTAGAAGCATAGCTATGGTGAGGCTGGAACTTGTTTAAAGCCATTTTTGTTATATCTAAAAACTTCGATCCACCCACCCCTGCAACGGTGTTCAACCCTTATGTTTTTGCTCCTGCTCACTGTGTCAAGTTGCAGGCTATTTCACCTCTGTACTGTGATCTGTTTACTCCTTTTCCCACCTCTGCAAGTCACGCGAGGTACAGTGGTGACAGGGATTCTCTGACCGCTGCCAGTTGAGGCGTGATTCTTGCATGCACAATCATCGCCCTTTCAGTCTGGTACACCCCCCTCACTGCCGCTATTTAGTTTTAGTCACAGCGTAAAAACTGTTAGTACGTGTAATGTAACCTCCAGTGTAATCTTGTTTTAGTAACACGTAAAGGAATTGTCAGTAATTTAATGTTTCTGAATTATGAGCTGTAGTACTTGATATTTTAATCAGTAAGCGAATGTCACTGGAATGTAATCTTGTGGTGATTATACTTGCACCTTATTATGATATCTCATGTAACGTCGATTCTGGTTTGGAGCTCTGTTATTGCATCACAAAGCAATGAATGTTAGTGTTGGATACATGAACTCTGTTCTTGCATCATAAAGAAATGAATGTTAGTGTTGGATACATGAACGTATTTTAATTATATTCTGTTTGGAAATTATTATAATATAAAAAGTAATGTTAAATTGTTTTGTGGTACGTTTTTGCAGCATAATGCAATGAAATGTTGGTGTTAGATATAGGAATGTATTTTAATGATATTCGGTATGCAATTTTTATAATATGAACAATAATGTTAATTCTGTTTGGGGTAACGTTATTGCAATATAAAGCACATGAATTGTTAGTGTTAGCTAATAGGGAATGAAATGTTAACATAATTTAATTGCAAGGTTTGTGATCTAAAATATGATGACATTGTTATTATGGAAAGGTTATTGTTATTGCAACGTAAAGCACATGTATTGTTAGTGTTAGCTAGAAGGGAATGAAATTTAATGTTATTTTAATTGCAAGGTTTTTATAATGACATTGTTATTATGGAAAGGTTATTGTTATTGCATCGAAAGCACATGTATTGTTAGTATTAGCTAGGAGGGAATGAATTTAATGTTATTTTAATTACAAGGTTATTGTGATCTAAAATATAATGACATTGTTATTAGGTAAGGTTATTAAAATTTTACTGTTATTGATGACATGTAAAAGGTAGGGTCCTTGCGTTAAGTACCCTAATTAAGTACCATGGATTATTCTGACCTAGGAAATGGGGAATCTTCTTTTAATTCCCTTAACATAATTCTAAGGATGGGTTGGTAACTTGACGATTTTTGGAAATTGAATGGAGAATTTGGTCAGTATTTAATGCCAAGTGAGTCATAGATAATGTCTTGTCTTAATAATGGTTGGTCGTTGTCTGAGTCCTTCTAACTTGCGTCTTCCGTAGAGGTCGTGGTTGCCCTTTGATTTTGTAGTACTTGGTTGTCTTGCATTGCGTGGTCTGCTTGTTTCAGGCGGGATGTAGACACCTCCATGTTCCTCAGAACAGTCACAAGCCTTGAGACCTTAAATGGTTAAAATCGATGGGAACCTGGGCTTGAGCGTTGATTATGTGTCTTGGAGGTCCTAACCATTCCAGGGTAGGACATGTGGGTAGTCAGTCTTACTTATTGTCACTTGATCGTCGTTAAACACATGTTCTTACTGTGGTATGTTGTATGTCGTCTTGCTGTGTTTGTCTTGCTTGCATCTTGTTCATCGACGGGTTACTAGTTTCTACCTGAGCAGTCAGCCAAGAGCCTATCTGACCTTCTCTCTCTCCGAGGTAGAGGACTAAGATTAAACGCCCTCCTTTCCTGTGTAGAAATAGTAAAATCTACTATTATGGATTCTTCCTTATGTCTATGGTCGTTTAATGCTTGCAGTTACTTGTTGCGTTCCTTATGTCTTCTTGTTGTGATCATCGTGGTTGTGTCTTGTTAGGCGTCGGGTGGCGACGTAGAGTCAAGTGTGTCTGTTTCCTTTCTACACGCGCGCACACACTTTAAAAAATAAAATTGCACCTGTTATCAGAGTTGTTGTCGTGAGTGTGGAGGATGTTACAACAACTCGACTTTCCAGTTTCTGCGTACATTTTTTTTCTACTCTCCCTTTTCTATGATATTAATCCTACACAAATAGTTAAAAATAGAATATCATATTGATTGATTAGATTCGAAGTACTAGATCTAATGTGTAGCTGAATTTGTTCATTTTATCATTTGAGGATTCACAATACTAGTAGGTTGTAAAGGACATGGACAATAATTTTTTATTAAAAGAATATAAATTTATAAATTTCCTACATCAATGGTCCACCATATGGTAATGGATTTGAGTTGTGTTGTACATAAAAGGGATAGACCATTCTCTATGTTTGGTTTTGACCTTTTGGGGCTGTCAGATCACTTCAGGACTTCAGGGTTTGGAAGTCCGAAGTGTAAACAAAAATATTTGGCTCATCATATTCCCGAAATGAGAAAAGAGTTTTCGTGTCTGAAGGCAAAGAATGACAAATTTGGATTTTTCAGAACTTCGGAGTTCAGAGTTTCAGGAGTCTTGAGGACAAGTGGTAGGGAATCAGTAGGGAGGAAAGTCCAAAATCAAAACTTGTGATAGAGTATTTGTCGGCATATCGAAAATCAACGTTTCAGCATTTATGTTGACAAGGAGTAGACCACTCCACTTCAGAATCTCTAAAATTGCAAACCACAAAGAAGTTGCGGAGGAGCGTTTCAGCATTTCGACAAATCGGAGTTCAGGAATTCCTGGATTGTGGTGACATAAGGTTAGGGTCGAGAGTTTCGAACTCCCGGTACCCGGAAGCCCAAAATAGAGGGGGTTGTTGAAAGGCGGTTCAAGTTCCGAAAACTAGAAAAGGTGATAGGTGGTAGAAGTCCACGTCAGGAGCAAAGAACAGCTTGAGGGGACAATTGGAAAGTCAGGAACCCTCTTGACAAGATTCATGAAATCCCGAGAGAGGAAAAATCATTTTGGAAATTCAGAAATTTGGGTTCCGAAAGGTATAGGAGACAGAGAGTTCGAAAATGAACCTTACGAACTACCGGAATGTGAAATCGTTGGAAGAAGGGGGGGAACCACAACTGTTGATCTCCTTGGAAGCGGAGCATTAGTGTTTTGGTATTTCGGGATTCGACATATTAGGAATCCTGATGACAAGGAATGGGGAGTGGTGAAAGGAAAATCCAAAAGTCGCGAAGTGTATCAGGGCTGAGAGTGGACTTTTCGAGATTTTGAAGTTTCGGATTTTGGGACTCCGGAGACCAAGAGATAGGTTTTCGTGGAATCACAACTCTTGAAATCGTGAAGAGAAAAAAGACAAAATTTGTGGTAAGAAGGATCTAGCATTTGGTATTTCAAGTTTCGGAGGTCGAACAGGTAAGGCGCTCGATCACGGGATTTCCGAAATCGCAAAATACAGTATTTTGAAAAGGAAAGAGAAAATTCCCAATCTAAGTTGGGTGTTGAACATGGAGTTCATGGCCAGTGAATGATCACAGGGACATAACTCACAAGGGCCTGTGAATTATACCTGGAGAGGGTGAGTGAATAGTTTCCCAAGAGGAATCAAAAGGATTCAGTCAGACTCCAAGGGGGCGCAGTTGGAATATCCTGTGCAGAATCTATCCTAAGGTTTCAAGGGTCTGCGTCATAGGACCGATCAACCCACCAACTAGAATATTGGGAGCATTGTACATCATTACAGTGACAAAATATTTAACCAGATGGGTAGAAGAAACAATAGTAAATGATTGCAACGCATAAACTATAGCACACTTCCCATTTGAACAAGTAATTACAAGATTTGGATGCCCTATAATTCTGATAAGTGATCAGGGAACTCATTTTATAAATAATACCATTCATATAATGACTGAAGCATTTGGAATACACCATCATAAGATCAGTCCATACCATCATCTGGATAATGGAACAATGGAAGCATTTAATAAAATATTAGAGAAATTCCTAACTAAAATTTACAATGTAAACATGGATGATTGGGATCTGAATATACCAACAGTATTATGGGCCTATAGAACCACATGCAAGAAAATTACAGGGAGGACACCTTTCAGAATGGTGTATGTTCAAGAAGCAATAGTTCCTTTAGAATATTCAACTCATGGAACTAGAAGAAGATGAGATTATGGTTGGTTTCCATGAGGAAGTACATAAAGAAAAAGACAAATATTGGCATGATAGACACATAAAAATATAAAATTTAAGGAAGTAGATCTAGTTCTTCTCTATGAAAACAAATACTTACAATACCCATAAAAATTTAGGATGCATTGGCTAGGGCCATATGAGATAAAATATGTCACAGGTGGAGGTGATGTATAGTTGTAGGATCTATCTGGAAAATATATTCAAGGATTGGTTAATGGTAGTAGAAAAAAACTATATAGGGACAGTTGACCCAGTAACCCTTAATAGTTGCAGCGTAGAAAATTATAATTGTACATAGTGTATATAGTAGAAGGTGAAAAAGAAAGGAAAAAATGGAAAAATAAGCAAAATAAAAAAAGACACAACGGATGGATAATTGTTAAAACATGCAGTTAGAGTATAAAACATGCAATAGAGAGTAAGTGTTATGAAAGAACATGAATACAATGTGCACCAGAGATATTTTACAAGGAAGAAAAAGAAGCACGCTAATACAGAAAAATGGTCCAAAAAAGGAAAAAGCGATGATTGAAAAAATGTGGAACAATAGAGAATTTATGACATGACCTATAAAAGAAGAAAATATGAATGTGAAGACTCATTTTGAATTTTTTCAAATGTGAGCTAAGGAATAAAATTTAGTGCAAACAAGTGATTTCAATGTGTCTACTCATGATTCAGAACTACCCCTTTCATAATTTAACAAAATTTCACCACCAAAGCTATAAGATCCGAGCTAGGTCGCAAGAAAAAAAAAACGTTCTGTGAGGACAACACATGACACAACAACCAAGGGAGTAAACGTAAACCATCTAGAAGGAGTGGTGGATATGGATGCAATTCCATCCCGAGTCATTGAACTAGTTAGTCCCACAATTGTAGAATATAAGTAATATCAAAATACAAAGAAAAAAAAATGGATATCAACTCAAAGAGTGAAACAAAAACCCTAGAATCGAGAAAAAAACCATGCAACAAAATGGGTTAGGAACTGCATAATATCAGGAAAAAAGGAACGAGAAAGATGATGAGAATATAGAATTTGATGAAGGGAAGCAACTTGCAGCAAAAGAAATGTAGGAGTTGGGGGAACAAGTATGGTTTGAATATATCACAGACCACTATAACTTAGACACTGAACAAGATGAGGAAGAGAACCAGGTGGAAATGGTAGGGCCATTAGTATGGAAGAAAAATACTAGGGAAAACCTAGCGCACCAAGAACACCAAGTGAGCATAAGTAACTAACATCGTCACAGCCACAGATACATGAAGGTGATAAGATACTTTATGACATGTTTGGATATGTGTATAAGCTGAAGTATGTTTACCATGGTGTTACATATATGTGAAAGTTTCTTGAGTTCACGCTCCAAGTCTACATGGAAAATAAAGGACCAGGTCCATCAGGAGTTCCCATTTTGGATCCAAAATAGTGTATTACAGGGTTACATAACACAAAAATTATGAACTTGTTGGAGATTCCTCACTTTGGCAGAGGAAAGCATGTAAATGCATGTGTGAAAAAAATGTTGACACTGGTACATGGAGAAATCTTATGGATGGATAGGCCTATATCCATAGATGTGGACTTAATTGTATAAATCATAGGATTACCAACATATGGAGAAAAACCAGAGAAATACATGGACGACAAAACTAAAGAAAAATCCATGGCATATGAGATCAAGAAAAAATATGGGACTCATAAAGGATCCATAGGAATTATTATTAGTAAATAAATTCACCAACAACTAAGTTTGTAATAAAAATGATGGCATGTAAACTTTTGATAAAATGTCACAAGGAGGAATCCCCTATAAGAGTAATAGCAATAGTCGTGCAGTGTGCAAAGGGGAGTCTACTTAGCTAGGTTCCATATCTACTAAATTTGTTTCTAGAGGATTACAAGGATGCACATGATCTATGTTAAAATTTTTATTATTCATGGACAATCATATTGATAACATTGGTTGGATGGATATAACCAAAATATAGTATATTTTACAAAAGGCTAGGGAAATTCCACGCAACAAAATATACATCATTATGGCATACCTAAAATCCAAAGAAAAGGAAGGTGAATTCTAGCATTTCTCCATGCTCTATAATGAGATGTAGGAGAATCTGGAAAACACATGGAGAATAGCATTGAAAGTTGTGAAGGACAATCAAGGAATATAAAACTTTCAAGCTTCAAGGCATAACATCTGGATCCAGGTTAGGAGGGATCCTAATAATGAATGAATACAATTAAGATACCGTGTCATAGGGGAAGAGGTGTAGTGGGATATGAAGGATTGTCCTGAAGAATGGAGATAATGTAACAAAATCTAAACAAAAAGTAGAGGCTGGACATTCATGACAGTCAACCATCCCAACAAAAAAATACAAGGAAAGCGACAAATCAGGCAAAAGAAATAAAGGGTAGCACAACAATTAAAAATCCAAGGCATAAAAACAATATCCTTTTTGGATGTATGGGTTGACCCATGTTCTACCTTAGTTTTCCAATAAAACCCTAGAAACCATTGGCGTGTCTCATAAAACAAAAGGCAACACTATGCATAGAGTGCACAATGTAGTCTCACCTAAGATGGCTTATGCGTGATTGCATGAAGAAAGTGTCTACAATCATGGAAGAGATGGAACTTGTGGGAATACTAGGCATATTAGACTTCTTCGAATTCATCATGCATTCTACCATACCATCATTCATTATATATATTATTTTACCCATTCAATAACAATCATTCTATAGAAAACATCATACTATTCTATTGTGTGTTGTAAATAAACCTCACCAAATTCATGGATTCACTCAACAAAAAATCTTAGCAAAGAAACACATAAGATAATCACACATGGAGACATCATTTTTAGCATGGTTCATCCCCCTGGGCTACATCCACAAGGATCTTTTGTTTATTATTATTATTCATCAAAATCGGGCAGTGCACACATTACATCAAACATTTTTCATATTATGTGAGGTTTATTAGTGTTGCCCCAAGCTCCACAAGTTGAAACCTAAACCTTAGATACAATCCATACATCTCAAAACTAACTCCATATGACCTCCATAGCTCTCAAATAAACTATTATTTCCACTCAAAATTTAGAATTGTTCTCAAAAGGACCTCATCTCAATGTACTAAAAAATGTGGATCCCCCCTATCTACCTCATACATCATATTTATACAAAAATATAGGTAAAACCCCTTTACATTGAATACCAAAACCCTAAATCTAAGTGGACTCAACTTTTCCACATTCTAACTTCATTCACACTCTAATCCACATTTCCTTTCGGTTGATTTTCTTTTACTTTCGATGCGTTGCTTCCTTTGCCTTCTTGTGCATTGCTTCCTTGGTCCGTTCCTTATATTCCTTCATCGTTTTCTTCACTCTTGCGTAAAACTTTGATCCAAAAATATATTTCTCCATTAGGCCCCAAACACTAACCCATGGCTCATCCTGAGCCATTGAGGTAGTATGTGCTTCCTGCATTGCTTTCTCCAATTCTTGGAATCTTCCTGACATTTCTCCAACACAAGTATTGACATGTGCGCTCTTCTCTACAACAAAATCTACATTCTACACTACGATATAATCCCTCATAAAATCTTCAGCCTTAAGCTTAAGAGTTTCCATATGGCCCTTGGTTGCATCCATTTCTATTAATATCTTCTCAGCGTGTTCCTGAAGTGGCTCCAGTTGAGCCTCCCTCATCTTCTTCTATTTCTACACAATTTTTAACTCTTGTTGTTAATTTTTTATCTCTTTCACCCTCCTTAGCCTATCTTGAATGTTCATATCCTTTTTCTTCTTCTTCAAATCCTAAGAGGATGAATTGGTTCTTTCCTCCTTTTGTTCTAGTGCCTGCAACTTTTCCTCTTCTTGCAGACTTGTCCAAAGTTGTGCACTTTTGTCTTATAAGTATGAAATATTCTTAACACTCTAAGCCATTTACTTTATGTGCCTTATATCCTCCTACTCTCTCTATGATCCCACATATGCTGGTGTGCGTGGGTTCAACTATTCCATCAACTCGTTTATATGCCTCTTGTAATCTTCCCTCTCCTTCATGATCTTCCCAATCTTCTCCTCGGTCTATAAGTGTGTCCCTTATTATGCATTGTCTGGAATTGACTTAAAGACTTCTTCAATTCACTCCTCTATCTAGCCAATGCACTTCTTTACCTAGTCCTTCCTAGCCTATATTCCCTTGAGAGTTATGTTCAATGTTTTATTGATATCCTTATCTATTTGTAACTCAATCACATTTGCGCCTTCTCTAGATTGGACTTCTTGTGCGACACTAACTTGCAATTTGTACAACACTTTCGTGGGGATATTGGCCAAATCGAAGTGAAAATGATCTATCTCCCTTATTTTTTTATGTGTTTTCTCCTCTTCTAACTACATCATATCCTGAGTGATGGGAAAAATACCACTCCCTCATGCCATGATTTGTATTGTTTCCTACGTTGGCACTACCTTTTCCTGAACAATATGTTGTGGACTCACCTTTTATTTCTATTGTATTTCGCTCAGGTTAAGTTACACCAACATTTCCTTCATTTATGATAATCTCTTTATTATTTCCTCTCTTTTCTTCTCCATGTCGTCCCATGACTCTGCTCTGCGGTCTTGGACTTTTTCTACCACCATCCCTGCATCATCTTATGTTACAGTAAATTTTGGTACATCTTTATGCAAATTCATATTTTTCCTTTGTCGTCCTTCTTGCAACATGGGAATCTTCTATTGTAGAGTCTCTATCTTTTTTCAATTTGTAGGTATCTATATATATGGGATGTATCCTCCTCCTTGTTCCTCCTGTGTTGGAACTATTGTTTCCTTTTGTGTGCTTTCATTAGTTTTATTCTTTGGTTGTTCTCTTTTTTTGGCGGATATCGTGAGAATTGTTTCCTATGTAGGTGGGTTCAAAATTTTTTTTTGTTGTCTTGGTTTTCTTACTGTCACACCTCCTGCACTATCGTTTGTGCACTCTGCAACTTTCCTGGTGTTTTCTGTCGAATTCCTAGTTTTTTGTGATGTGCCAGCGTCTAGTGGTTGTTTTCCTTTATTTCCCTTCCTTGATTTCATTGTTACTTTCCACTCATATCGATAGTTCTTCACGTCCCATTGAAATTCCTCTCAAGTGATGCAGTACCTCATATGCAAATAGTTCTTCTTTGGATGCCTTTTGGCCTAGATTCAGACACTGTGGCTTGAGACCTAAAAATAGTCTATTTTATTGTGTTCCTCCACCACTTATGCTGGGATTCTCCATGTATCTTCCACCTTTTCTTGTATCTCTTCCAAGTACATCTCAAATATGCTCGAGTTATCCTTCCTTTAATTTTTGGTTGAGATGTGCCACAGTGCTACATACTCTAATATGCAACACTTTCCTATCCTTCAGAAAGACATGCTAAATTTGGGGTATCTCCAACCTACCAATACTATGATGATGATCAACCATGAGTAATGAAACTCTATCCCCAAGTATTTTGCATCTTTGCAGCCATCCAAAAATAATTTCACTATGTATGGACTCCAGTTAAGTAGAGTCCCCTTCACACACTATGTGACAGTTGCGATCATCCCTTCTGGTAGCTTCTCCTTACGACACTTTATTAGAAACTTACATGCCATTACCTTTGTTTCAATCCTTTTCATAGGTTCATTGATCCTATTAGTCACAATTCCCTTGGACCTTCTCACTGTGCCATATGTTTTCTTCATTTCCTCTGCCAGGGTCTTCTTCTTAGTTTTATGATCCAAATATTTTTCAGGTTTCTCACCATTAGTGGGAGGACTTGTGATCTATGTAATTAGGGCTATGTCAATTTATATGGGCCTGTCTAACCATAAAATACCTCCATGTCCTTGTCATGTCCAAAATGAGGGATATCTAGTAAGTCCATTATCCTTGTGTTGTATAAACCTATTATCCATTGCTTTTGTTCAATTATTAGTACTCCTGTCACAATAATCCCTTTTATTTCCATGTATACCTATGGATCCAATTCCTGAAATTTGTCTTTATCTACTACGTAATGGCCCAAATACCGTAGTTTTTCTACACATCCTACAATATTAGGTAGAACTATCACTCCTTCTGGAATGCGCGGTAATGTTATCGTGACTCATATTTTTTTGCACTATGATATATGCACCGACTGTGTCATGTTTCCCTTTCCCATTGAAGTGGATGACACTGCTTCCTAAAATTCATCTGACTCTGGCTCACCTATAAAATATTCTACTTTCACATGTTCCTGTTTTTTTGGTGTTGGTTTTGTAACTAGTTCATGTGTTGGTCCAGCCTCTACCCTAGGCTTGTTAGAATCTATTCTTTCCTGATCCTCACTATTTTTCTATTGTGACATGCCTAGACCGAACTAATGCATAATGGGGTTTATTTATTGCATATTTGAATCCACATTCATTTGCATTGTCTCTCGTTCTTAGAATGATGTTGTGATAACTAGTTCTGGTGACATAATCGCGTCCATGTCCACAACTTCCAAATGTACACTAGTGTTTTCCACTTTGAGTTCTTATGTCTTTGGTGATATTGTATTTATGTGGGTCCTCCTTGACATTTTGCTAGGTGATCCAACCTTTGGTGGCACCATACTGTAATTTATTAACTCTGGTGTTCTAAATTGATGTTGAAACCTTCGAGGATAATTCGTCGCTCTATGTGTTTTCTCGACTTATTCTCCTTAACTCTTGTTCGATCAAAGTCACAATGAGGTGTTATTTGCAAGTTTCCTTATTTTGTAATGCCTTCCATTAATTATTTGTCGTATTCCACTTTTTGGTATCCTACTTTACCACTTTTCTACTTTTTCCAGTCATTCTCCATCTCATGGCACAATGTTTAGTTTTTCTGTCACGCATTTCTTGAACTATCTCACACTAATTTTGCGTTTGTTGCGCACTATCCCACCCACCCCCAAATATCCTTCCCTCCATCCCTCCCCCACTCTCTTTCCCTCACTATCACTTCCTCCCTCTCTCTCTCTCTCACCCTTTCCCTACATTCCTCTCTCTTTCCCTCCCTCCCTGTCTTTCCATGTCCCTCCCTCTCTTTCCCTTCCATCCCCT
>SNQJ01S0058628.1:12529-37753 GCA_010110895.2 Picea sitchensis
AGGAGGAAGACACCAGTTGGCTGATTTCGGTGTTGAAAGACACACCCTAGTCACCGGGAAGATCATCCAGGTCTTCCATCATTCTTCATTGATTCTGCAGTTCTCCCATATTTTGGGTATTATTTTTTATTTTCTTATTTGTATTCCAGCTAAGATCCTTTTGTCTTTTGATCTAGCTGAGTGTTGTTATTTTATTCAGCCGCAGTTGCCTATTTGTATTCTAGCTAAGATTCTTTGTCTGTTGATGTAGTCCAGTATTGTCAGTGTATTCAATTGCATTCGACCATTTTGTAATCCACAAAGATGTCATAATACAAACTTTGCAGTCCTTTGTCACGTTTATTATTTGTATGATCATTTATATGTTGTAAACCTTTGATCCTACACACACATCAGTATCATTTCCTAGACTAGTCAAGTCAGGAACATTACAGATGATAACCCTATGTGGAAGACTCACCTAGATATATATGAGTTCTCATGGAACTTCGTCAGAAGAATATTTTGAGGTTGTTAAATTTATTGAGAACAACGCCCCATTTTATATGTTACTAGGAAAAAACTGGATTGAGAAGCATCAGGCCAGAAGAAAAGAAGAGGAAGTCTTAGAACAGAAGAAGTAAGAATTAAAATATTTCATGACTCGAAGGATAGCACACTTGATTGAAGAACAGGAGAACAGATCAAATTTGTTTAGAAATAGAAACTTGGATGTCGAAGTTGAAAGAACACAAGAAGACTCACAGAAGAGTGGATAAGCTACCTCGGATAGAGAAGAAGTATTCCCCTTGAAACCTATGAAATAATATCAATAGTGTGAAGTTACAATGAAAAAAGGAGATAAGAATTATAATGGAAAGAGGAATACCGAGACAAATGTCACCGAGAAGAAGGCTAGAAAACTCAGCAAGAAGAGAGAAAAGATAGAAAAGTTGTAGAAGGTTCTAGAGGGGACTTCGCAGAAGGAAGTATTGCAAAATTGGAACTTTGTCGGGATATCAGAACAACACAACATGGAACTTTTCCATGGCGAAGCGATATGACCATTGGAAGCATTATAATTGTTAGACTGACGCCCCGAACGGTTAGAACTGCAGTTATGACCATAAATCTCATCATCAGAACATTGGGACTGCGCTGCAATGGACATAACTACATTGATGAAGGATTCTCACCCATTGGAGAGATTCGTTACCTCATTGTCTACTTATTCCATCAAATGTTGCACCGAGAACACTTTTGCGAATTGTATTCACACCAACGAGAGAACTCATTTCTACCACGTTGTGTTTACTAAGATTTCACCACCTGTTCTATTGCATTGAGCATTCATTCATCGACCTGAGTTATCCAATCGAGAGCGTGTATGTTGGACAAACTCAGCATAGCTAAAAAGTGTGTAGAAGAAGTCTTAATCAATCTAATGGCTGAAAAAGTAATGTCTATATGGATTCAAGCTTCATCGACGAAAGGAGTGCAAGCCTCCCCATCGACTACTCATGGATCTATACCATCCTGAGTTGTAGACAAGAAAAGAACCAAGCATCGAGATGACTTGGTGAATGCAAAGTTAATCCCAAATATCCTTCTCCACTACATATCACCTTTGGTTGGCGTAGTGAGTCATGAAAGCGTCCCCAGAGACTTCGGTTACACCCTAGTTACTTCGTACCTCATAAAGGGGATACGTGTAGTTAGAACACAGCAGGATAAGATCATGACATTAAAATTCAGTGAATTCAACCTAGGGGACCGCAAGAACCATAGTATGCTCACTCCTCATAGGTACTTGACTAGGATGAAGGGAAAGAACTCAAGGATAATCCCCCAACCATGGACTATGAACCTCACGCTGTCCACCATCTTGAATGTGATGAAGATTCCACATTTTGGAAGGCACCAGGAGGTTAACATGTGTTTTAAGATCCTTCTATAGTGTTACCATGGTGGCTATCTATGGCTAGATAGACGCATCAAATTCCATTCAATGTTGATCCATAGGGTCACCAGATTGAGCATGTAGGGACTAGACCCACAAGACTTCTACCCAACGAAGGCTGCAGATCATGCCCTAGCATAGAGGATTAAGGATACCTATGGCGATGTAGAAAAGGGGATGTGAGGCTACAAGGTAACTCCATCCAAAATGGCACAATGCACCTAGCCTGCTAGCTAATTGCAGGAAAGCTAGTGAGAAAGAATAGATGTATGTAGCTCATGGGGTTCATTGCTGACCTCACCGGAAAATGTGTAGAAGGAATCCATATGAACTAGGAGAATTACATAGTCAACCAACTTGAATTGGACTTTTTCAAAGCTCAGGATCAAGGCTATGAGTTCCATTTCAGCTGGTTGTTGATCCTCATAGCATTTACTTCTTAGGATATGTCAGAAGGTGTGACCTTCCTGGACATTGAGCCATTCGAGCCATTAACTAAAAAGTTCACCACGCTCTGGTACTCGAGTGATATAGGAAATTAATGGAATTCATACGCGGTATTCCACACATACTATATCTAGTTAAAGAGGGCTATTGGGGCTATCCCTCGTATGATGTTGAACACCTTGAACTGGTTCAAACCCCTCATGAATTTCTATGCAAATCAACACTTTATTTATATCACTGCACAAGCAGACGAGCATAAAGAAGAGCTTCAGTCATACTATAATCTCATAGAGGAGGACTCAAAGAGATAACTAAGGACTAGTCTATAGAGCTCCTTATCCCTGCTGACCCCGTAGAAATGTCTAATCCCAAACTAATTAGCATCTCAGAGGTCACTCACGAAGAGAATGAAACCCTTGGAACCAACAGAAGGAAAAAGATAGAAGAGGTACAAAACCTGAGTAGTGAATTAGACGAAACTACTTCAGAATCACCTGGATGAGGAGATAATGATGAAGTAGATAAAGAAGATACCAATGGCAAAGAAGATAAATAGAAGAAAGGAAAAGTAACACTACCTAGGGATATTGTTGATGAGGTTGATCCCTCTAATAAAAGAAAGGTTTCCCCCATGAAACCTACATTGTGGAAGAAATCCAGAGCTAGCAAGACCAAGTTGCAAACTGTTCTCATGCTCTATGACTTTGAATTCATCATCACATCTGTATTAGACACTTTGAAAGATATTATGCAGAACACAAAAGCCAAGAAAGTGACCATGTATGAAAGATTGGGACAGAACTAAGAGGGGTACAACAGGCCCTTCACTCCAGTCACGAAGTGTCCACTGCACCCCCACCATCAGAAGAACCATAGTTGGGGGATGAACCTACCCAAATCCATAGAATAATTGATGCGACCGAAGCTCACCTTCGTTGAGCACAAGAAGAGAAAGAACAAGCCACGATGGCCCTGAAGCAAGCACAATAGGAAATGGTAGATCAATGTTGAGTTTCACAGCTAAAGAAAGATGACCTCCACACTAGGTTCAAAGAGAAGAGAGCATAGATCCATCAAGAGAAAGTGTAGTTTCTCGCAGAACAGTTTGAATTCAAAGAAGCAATCAACATATCACTTCGCTCTATGACATGCTTAGAGAAAAAGGAAGATGAACTAGTGGAGCATCATGTGGCGCAACTTGTGGAAGCTATCCAACAGCTTCAACAAATAATCAAAGACCTAGAGCTATAAACAGTTCCAATAACAACATGGGACGTGTGAGACCAAAGTGAAGCCACTTCCCAGAGCACTCGCTCTGGAATGTAAACACCTTAGCAGTAGAAGTGCACACACCTACGAGCGACTTACTGAAGACCCTAAACTAAAGGAACTGGAGTCAAAACTCTAGGAGGAAAAGAAACAAGCAATGACAATACAGGTGTAGTTGAAGCTCCTGTCAACAGTTGAAAGGATGAAGTGATCCCAAGAACAATGCACTATTCAATAGAAGGTCCACACCATACAGAGAAAAGTCATGGAAGTGACTCATAGGCTCCAACCAGTCCAGGACAAAGCATGAAAATTGTTTGAGGAAATTGAAGGCCGAGGAGGAGATCTGGAGAAAGTAGTCACTACAATCAAACAACGTTTAGAGGGACCTATCAATGAAGAAGTTATCCCAGAGTTCACCGAGCAAGAGGCCTTGGCACAACAACAGGTCAAAGCATCCCGAGCCAAGCTCTAGGATTTTGAAGTAGAGCTACCCAGACCAGAGTGACTCTAGACAAGTCATAGGTGAGTGTTGGGGGCCTGTTGTCCCTTGACCAAGTTTTGAGGATCCTTGGTCATGTTTGACCTATTTTGGGACTTCAACAGGCTGTCGAAGGTGGATCGCAAGTCAAAACAAATATCAAAATATCTGAGCCCCTTGTTTAGGGATTTATGGGCTTTGGGCTTATGTAACGGGTATAGGGATGTCGGTCCATAAGTTTAACCATGTTTAGGCCCACTTTGTAATGTATAAATAGATGTCTAGGCGATGTAAGAAGGGACACAAAGGATGATATGGACATCTCTGTGATGATGTGCTAAGTAAAAGTGGTAGTTGTACATGCTTTGTGCATACTGTGAGAATCTTGCAAGGCTAGGTAAAAGTGACTGTAAGAGACTGTGTAAAGGCTTTGTGTTGTGATATAGATTAGGGATGGAGGATCTAGTGGAGTGTGCATAGATCTCCTATCCTATGCAGAGTAGGATCTCATGGCTCTATGCATGTAGAATATTGACAGAAGATAATAAAAGAGAAGAAGAGTTGGTGGATGTAGCTATAGGCTTGGGGTGAACCAAATATATCCTATGTTTCTATGCTCTTTGCAATGTATTGATGTGGTTATGTGTTTACTTTGTTAGTGCTTTGACATAGTTGAATGATAGATAGATCTGTTGATGCTTTGTGCTTAATAATATGAATGAATTCTAGATCTAACCTATGTGATTGTGCTTAGTACTTGAATATACTAGATCTGGGTGAATACTACGTTGATCTCTTGTTAGGATTTATCTGCGCTGTGAATTAAGGTTGAATACTAATGATCTATAACTACTAAGTGATCTGTTAAGGTGTTACAATCATAGATATGTGTCCCAACTAAGGTTGCAAACATTGGAGTCCTGCAACCACCCCTACCTCTACCTTGGGTGAGATTGCATCTACTTCGCAGGTGTTGCCGAAAGGACTGGTAGTTAGGGTTTTGTTGGTGCGTTGATGAAGCGTTGAACCCTGGGTCTGCCCCTGTGCCAAAAATTATCACGTTCGAAGAGATGATTGGTATGGATTTGGTTCAAGAGGATGATGAGCTCCACGAGCATGTCATCTACTATCTTAGTAAAAACTTAGTCAGTCCTGAGCTCAAATATTCTCACGTTGAAAAGATAGCTTTGGCTACCCTCCATGCCATCCAACAATTACACCATTATATATTGATTTGAAAAACTAATATGGTTGTCAATGTCAATCCATTTCAATATGTCATTACCAGGTGTATCATAGAGGGAAAATATAGTAAATGGATTTTCATTTAACAAGAATTAGATCTCGATTTCGCTTCTGCGAAATCCAAAAAATCACTAGTCTTTGTAGAGTTAATATTTGACTTCCCACGATTGGAAGAGGATGTTATTCATGTTGATTCATTTGTGGATGAAAACATTTTCCTTATCTAATCATCTGACCTCTGGTACAGAGACATTGTTCTCTATCTTCAAACTTTGAAGTTCCCTCGACATCTTTCGCGATATGACCGACGATGTACATGATAAAAAGATAAGAATTACCTTATCGTTGACGACACTTTGTATTGTCAAGGAATAGACAATATCCTACGTCATTTTTTAACTCATGAGGAAGACGAATATTTTATAAATGATTTCCACAGTGGGGCTTGTGGTGGTCATCTATCAGGGTTTGCGACAACCCAGAAAATGTTTTGAGCCAGTTATTTTTGGCTGTCTATATTTAAAGATTACATTTAAGTATTTAATAAGTGTCACCCCTGCCAGGTGTTCACTCAGAAAATGCGCTTCCATCCAGCCCCTCTCCATCCAGTCATTATCGTAGGTCCCTTCACCAAGTGGGGGATGGAATTTGTGGATTGAAACCCAACTTTAGCTGGGGGGAATCATCATATTATCGTGGGTGTAGACTACTTTAATAAGTGTCTCAGGGACATTCCTATAGTTAAATCCGATGGGAAGACTTTCACCTTCTTTGTATTCAATCAAATTATCATCAGGTTTAGTATCCCAAGTGATATTGTCACTGACCATGGAATTCACTTTCATAATGAAATGAAGAAAGAGATAGCATCCAAGATAGGGTTTAAGCATGTTCATTCTTCCCCTTACTACCCCTAGGAAAATGGAAAGGTAGAGGTCGTCAACAAGTCTCTCAAGAAAATTTTGCAGAAACCTGTCAGCCAAAAAAAATCTGACTGGCATATTATGCTATACCCCGTACTTTGGGAATATTGAACCTCGGTCAAGACTGCCACTAGATTTTCTCCTTTCCAGTTAGTACACGGTGTGGAGTCGATTTTACCTATTGAACGTGAAATATATTCTCTTATATTTGCAGTCCCTCTCCTCACTAACACTTCTGATATCGAGCGATGCCTCGTACACCTAGAGATCCTTGATGAGTAGTGTCGATACACCTCTATGGCTATCGAAGTGAATAAAAGATGTGTCAAGTTCCAATACACTAATTATGTCTATCCTCGATTGTACATTGAGGGTGACTTGGTCCTTTTATATGATCAAGCCAAAGAACCACTAGGGGAAGGCAAGTTCAAACCCATGTGGCATGGTCCCTACATCATGCAACGTGTCCTAGAAAAAGGATCCTACGAATTAGAATATTATGAATGGAACATGTTGGTCGAGCCAAGGAATGGGATCTACTTGAAAAGATATTACTCTTGAGCCCCAAGATTGGGAGTAACTCTTTGTATACTAATGTAATTTAGTGTATATATCTTTTCCCTTTATTTTTGTCTTCATCTTACTTATCGAGTAGTCCCTTGGTTGGAAGATGTCAACAGAGTCTTCAGTCTACATAGCATTCACAGACGAAGCCATTTGTCATACATGGAACTTGGCTTCCACCGCTTGGATGGTTTACTCGCCCGAGGGTCTATTAGTGTCTTTAGGTGGTGTATGCCTAGGGCCATCCATGAATAATGTGGCTTAATATATCGTCTTTATAGAACTTTTGCGCGATGCCACTTCGCATGATATTCACTCTTTGGAGGTTCACCTGGATTTCTAGTTAGTAGTTTGTCAGTTGAACGAAAGTTACCATGTGCGTGACCCTACATTACTCTGATGATTCCTTCGGGTGTGCCTTTTATAATGACAGTTTGATTTTATTACTTATCATCGCATACCTAGGAATTCTAATTATGTATTTGATGCTTATGCTAATTTAATTTTAGATTGACATTTTTCACATAACTAAAGCAAAGAAAAAATTCTCATCAATGTAAACATTGTAATATAAGTTGAAAAACCATGTTTTATATATACTCCAAAAAATATGATGTTTATAGTACAAAATTTCAGCCAATACCCTCAATAGACATATACATCTAATAATACAAAATCCATGAAATCTACACCTATGGCGCTGGATGTGTGTCATTATCACAAACTATGGTGTTTGTGAGACGTTGAAAGAGTCACACCCAAGCTTTGGGCATGCCAATGACCTGTCTCTTCATGGCCTCCGACAGATCCTCTACCTGAACCATCAGAATCTTATGTGATAAACAAGACAAGTTTCCCTGCACATTTTGAAGGACTCTCTCTACTTCTCCTCCCACCACCTCATCCCCCCAGTGCCTTTGACAATGTCATGGAAGCCCGTTTGGCTGTCATGGACCTACATCTATGTCACACAAGTGTCTAGTTAGTACTTAAAAGTCATACAGAAATATTTTTGTTTTACTATACAAAAAAAAAATGAAATATTTAAAATTTTTGACATACCTATGTTCTCGTACGTGGTCCCTAATGGAAATGGCATGTCTGGGTCCCCTTTGAGTTCAATCCCTGCATAGGAGTAGTCATCTAGAGAAATGACCTGTCGTCTCTACCAGTAAAAGAAATCATCATTGTAGGGTGTGGGCACCCTACCTCCCCCCTGTCATCTCATCACCTCATTCCACCATGCCATGGCTGGATCATGAGGTGCTCGAGGAATTATCTCAACTCTAGATCCCAAGCCTAGAACCCACTCGAAGAAAAAACAACACAAGGTGGATGCAAACCCAAAGTTCCTCTTGTTACCATGTTTGCATTCTGTCAAGTGGCTCTTCATGTTAGCTAGTAGTGAGGTTCACCAATCGTACATGGTGGGTCTCAAACACTCTATGGAGTAGAACATGATCTTCCTCAATTCCTGGTGCAATGAAGTCGATCCTGTGATCCAGGTCAAAACAAGGACAAAAATATTGAGGTTTATATTGTTTATTGCTCGGATGGGGAGTTGACTCCCAACCTTCTCAATCCCTACTATACAATGAGAATCTATGTGCTCTTCTATATTCATACTGCTCTCAGCTCCCTAGGATTTGAGGTTCACCACCTCACCATGATGCGACAACCCTATCAAGAAATATATATCCTCTACTTCAATCCTTAATGGTTTCCCATCAAGGTTGAATCTCTAACTGTCTGGATCCTATTATTCCACAAGAAACTGTAGCAACCTCACTTGGGCCCTCATCCCTTTGAGTGCCAAAAACTTGTACAACCCACATCTTTTCAAGGCCATTTGGGCCCCTGGATCTCTTTCCACAACAACATCTACATCCTCATTTTACCTTTCCCTCCATTCTAGCACCATCTTGCCAGAGAAACATCACTTTTTGAGTTAGAAACCATAAAAAACTTTGTTTACGGACATGTACACTAGCTGCAACATTCACAGTTGCATATAGGGTTGAGTATACACAGTCTATATTTTACACAACTACGTATAACCTTGCGTATACGCGACCCGGTGAATGGTATCTCGCGTACACCTAAATACATAATTTGTGCCTTAAATAACTTAAAATTTGAAACCTAAATACAAAATGCAATCCACTAGAGAAGAAGAAGAGGGGAAGAGGAATTACCTAGTCTAGATAGTCTCTGATTCCATCAATCGACTCTCCCACAATCACCAGTTGAAGATCAGAGGTAATTTAGTCCAAAATTCAGTATTTGGATAAAAAATTCAAATGACATAGTAAAATTTGGTTTTTGTTACTATTTATAGTAGATTTTACCCACTTTACATAGTTTCGGATCGTATTTTTTCCTAATGGACTAATACAACAATGGATTGACTTGTTTTTTGTAGTTTTCTCCAAGGATTCTTGCGATTTTTAGCGTTTTGTTGACCGTTCATAACTAGAGACGGGTATTTTCTCTACCAAGCATATATGATAGATATCCATTCCATCATGCACATTTTCATTGTCCTATAAATATCACTCATATGCCTTAGGTACAAACCCATTTTTTAGTGACACAGAACCCTCCATCTACTACAAGACATGTCATTATCAAATGGTAGAAACTTACCAAACATGGGTACCCTAGTAAGATCCTTTGTTCCCTTTGGTGCCCATTCCGAGATTGTTTACGTAGGACTGGGAGTCCCTTATAGCTAATACATGACTTTATGCTGAGCCTCATTTCTCACTCATAAAAAAACTAACCTATTGGCACAGGGGCAGACCCAGGGTTCAACTCTAACAATGCACCAACAAACCCTAACTACTGGTCCTTGTGGAAACACCTACGAAGAAAATGAAGTCTCATGCAAAGAGAAATAGGGGGTTTGCATGACACAGGTGTCTACAACCAGAAGAGATTCGATATTATTCCAAAACAACAACGCCACATAACGTATAGATTCTCAAAAATATTATGTTTAGCTTCACGAAGTAAATTGTATATTCTTATCTTCAATAGGAACAATATCAGTGCAATAACAGTATAAAAGACAGTAAATAACAAAGCATCAACCACATGGAAAAACAAGGTTTTACGTGGTTCACCCTCTCCCTAGGGCTACATCCATAGAACTATGTTTATTGATTAAGTGTATGAAAATACCCAGTTCTATCTATGCACTCAACTATAGATTCTCCTCTCTCTTCCTCTTTATTTCCTCTCCCTATGCACCTAGTTGCAGAGTAGATCTTCACACCTAGTTGAAGATCCAAAATACAAGAATTCTCTAAAACATAACACTTTTACATATCAATATCACTATCACTCTCCTCTCAACTCTTCTAGACCTCTATTTTTCATTCCATGACTCTTAGAAACCCCAGCCCGAAGTCCAGGTTCTAAAACCCTAGGTCGACTTAACCTGCCTTTTTAAGGAATTCGTCGACTTGTTCTTCCTTCTTCTCCACAAGGTGCTCCAATGCACCCATTAGTGTCTTCTTCCACTTGCTGACTTGTCCACGATCTATCTTCTTTGATTCTTTGTCTTCCTCTATCTTCTCTTTCAACAACTTTCTTTCCTTTACTTTGTTCCTTCTTTTATGCTTCTTTAACCACTTCGACCCTTCCTTAGAATGTGTGCCTTCCATGCACTTCATACTTTATCTTTCTTCTTCCTTAATCTTTGATTTCTTCCTTAATACATGACCAAGGGCCAACAGGGCCCCAACACTCACATGTGACTCGTCCCGAGTTACTACAGGGTTGAGCCTTTTGTATTACTTTGACTGGAAACTACGCAGAGCAACCTATGCTTTCTTCTCTGTCCCTCCCTGTCATGTGTAGACTGTATTTTTTTGTGTCTGGTACCCAATTTCAACTGCACCTGGTACCGATACCCTTATTCCTTTTTATTAATTGAGATTTGCAAGGCAGATGGTTATCACAATACCTCTTCAATTGGCTCCCATTTACTAAACCACTCTTCCTCTAGTTCTATCAACTTCAAGATCCTATCTTGAACAACGTCGATGTCATCGAAACCTATAAATGTTGCAATTCTTAAATTAGGAACCATATATTCCATAGGTACTAGTGCTTCCTGGCCATAAACTAACTTAAAGGGAGTCCGCGTTGTTAAATTTTTGCAAGTAGTTCAATAATCCCATAATACTACTGGAATTCTCAAATCCCAATCATCTTTGTCAACACTACAAATATTAGTTAGCATTGTCTCCAAAATGTTATTGAAAGCTTCAACTGTACCATTCGCATGTGGGTGATATGGTGTGCTCTTCTAATGGTGAAATTTGAACTCCTGAGTCAGGGCTTCAATAGTTTTGTTAATGAAGTGTGTGCCTTGATCACTCATAAGGATCTTTAGACATCCAAATATGGTTATGATATCATAAAATATGAACTACACAGCTATAGTTGCACTACAGTCTTTAATTTCTCTTTCTTCTTCCCATATGGTCAAATATTCTGTAGCAGTATTGATATATCAAGCTCCTATGTGCTTTCCTGGTGGGTTGATCGCTCCCACAATGTCAATAGACCATTTCTCAAATTATTTTAAAGTTAACTGAGGTGTTAAAGGCATGTCATCCCTTCTAGAAGGCTTCCCTACTCTTTGACATGCATCACAGGCTTTGTAGTATTCCTTGGCATCCTTATGTAAAGTGGGCCACCAGAGGCTAGCTCTGAGAACATTTTGCATTGTTTCTTTCCCTGCATAATGTCCTCCCGTGATTCCTTCATGTGCTTCTACAAGAATCAATGGTATTTTTGACTCCATAACACATCTTCTTCATAGATGATTTTAGGGGCTAAATTTCGCTCATGGGCTAATTTTCCATGGTTTTTCCGAAAAAGAGATTCGCTATTTTAAAAATGATTCACCCAAATTTTATAGGATAAAATTATTTTACCTTAAAAATTGCCAAAAATTTATAAAAACTATATAGAATCCTTAGAAATTTGAATATTTTTATAAAAATATCACCAAACATTTATAGTTGGCATATGAAGGATTAGTAAGATTCGCCAAGGTTTCTACATTTTAAAATAAATTTCCATCCTTAAAATCATCCCTGATCTTCTTAAGATCTCATCTGGTCCCATCTTATGTAATTGTCCAACTATAAGTTGAAAATCTGCAGCATGGACTACCAACTGTTTCTTCTGAATAACTATATACTCATGACGTGCCATTCTTATGGACAACAACTGGACTATCTCAACAAAGTGATCATTGACTTTCCTGATGGACAACAATTGTGCATCTGGTAGTGTATCATACAAACTACTAGGTTCCTCTCCATGTTCTAAACTAGATAAGTGGTCAGGTCCCTTATTCATTCTCCCTAGCTTGACCACAATCTGAAAATCATACTCCTAGAATAATAATAGCTATATGAATATTCTTCCCCCCAACACTGGCTTGTTGACTAAGTACTTCAATGCAGAATGATCAGTAAACATCTTAAAATTTCCTCCCAACTAGTGTCTAAACTCTTGCAATGCATATACCATAGCTAACCCTTCTCTTTCAGTGGTAGTATAATTTATTTCAGATGTAGAAAGATTCTTGCTAGCAAAGGCTATAGGGTGGTCAATATCTCATGCATTTGGTTGTGATAAAACTGTTCCTAATGCAATGGATGAAGCATCGACATGAACATGGAATTCCTTACTCCAATCTGGAAAAATCAAAATAGGCGCAGTGACCATTTTCTGCTTTAATGTGTCAAAGTTTTGTTGGCATTACTCTGTCCATTGAAACTTTCTATCCTTCTTTAATAGCTTATCCATAGGTGTTTTTATCTGTGTGTAACCCTTAATAAACTTTATGTAGTATCTAGTGTGTCCCAATGTAGTGCACAACTATCTAAACAAAGTAGGAGGAGGTAGATCAAAAATGATAACAATCTTGGAAGGATCTACCAACAACCCCTTCTTACACACAATGTGTCCTAATAATACTACAAAAGGTGAAAAGAAAATACACTTCTTTAGGTTCAGGGAAATCTGACATTGTCTGCACTTATCCAACATTAGTCTCAAACATTGAATATGATTTTTCAATAGACTAAAAATGGTCCAGTCATCAAAGTATGCCTCCAAAAACTTATGAAAAAATTCCTTAAATGCTTCGACCACCACCCTGGAAAATATGGATGGTGCATTCTTCAAACCAAAAGGCATCGCAGTGTATTGAAAAGAGCCCCATTTTTTTGCAAACGTAGTCTTATGTCTATCCTCCTTAGCAATTATGATCTAGTGATAGCCTGAAAATCCATCTGTGAATGAATAAACTTCATGTCCTCCTACATTCTCTAGAACTTCATCAGTAAAAGGTGTAGGAAATGGATCATGTAAACATGCATTATTCAATTTCCATAGATCTACACAGATTTTGATTTCTCATGTCTTCTTATCTTGGGCCACCATAGGGCTGATCCATTCAGATTCCTTGACTGGTTCTATGATTCCTGCTTCCATCATTTTATCTAATGCAGTCTTAACTTTCTTCTTGTACTTGGGATTCATTCTATAAGTCCTCTTCTTGACAAGCCTTGCATCTACTTTCAAAGGAATATTCATTTTTCTCATGGGCCCTTTAATGCCCTTCATGTCTATGAACTTGGTTGGAAACAAGTCCTGATACTCATGCAATAGTTATGTAATATTACTAATCATAGCATCATCCCAATAGTCTCCCACATTTTCCAAGTTAGGTGCTTGCTCTGTTCAAATATTAACCTTCTTAATTTTAATAGGCTTCCCAACAAAAGGTATTCAATCCCTGGCCCTTCTATGTCTCGCTGTCCTTTAGTTTTTGAAATGTTTACATTCCTAGGGTCATCATCCTCATCAGCATTGATATTATAACAACCCTGTAACTGTTGAAGAGGTGCATTCCATTCATCTTCTTCTTGTTCAAGAGGGGGGTTAGGTGCCTCCTCAAAGAACTTATGTCTTACAATTTGTAAATCCTGATCTACTATGGGGTACTGGCCTTGAAATAGGAATGTAGCTATAAATTTTTGTGTCATACCATACAAATCTTTAGTTACTAAGTGCAATTCTTCTTGAAGATACTAGTTGATATGCATAGTATCTAAGGTGTTAATGAAGTTATATACCCACTGTTCTTCAGGAATTCTTCTCTAGGCTTCCTCGCAACTTTGCACATGGTTCCTAGGAAAACTCTGACATGTTTATTGAACTCCACAACCTTCATCTTGGTCTAAAAAGTGCATTGTCAACAAGGTGCCACATTGTATCCCTCCCATGATGTTCTTCTTGTGTGTTTCCCACCATCTAGCTAGTGTTTCTTTCAAGGCTTCATCTAGTGGCAACAATCTCTGTTGTACTGGTACAATTCCTTCAAATTCACATAGAAATGTCTCTAAATTATTCAAGCCATCAAATGTAGGAAGATTACGTACTTATGTGCCAATCCAACGAACTGCCTTATTCAATCTGGAACACCTCCCCATAAAGACTTCATACATTCGGTTTTGCCAATTTTCCAATGCTTCTTCTGAATCTGACGAGCATGCACATTCATTTCAACAACTTAGATTTCCATCTGTTGTAGGATTAATGTAATCTTGTTGTCATTTTGTTAGTTTATATATTTTCTCTAGCTCATAGGCACGATCTTCTTCTCTTATAGGTTCTATGTATCTACGACCTTCATCAAGATGGAGAGGTGCAATGACCATAAGTCCATCACCTTCAAATATCATTCTTCTCTTTTTCTAATCAACAACAGTAAAATTGTCAAAAGCCCAATCAACACCCAACAATGTAGGATAGGCACAACTATCAATGTCATGGATGATTTTAGGGGCTAAATTTATCTCATGGGATAATTTTACAAGGTTTTCCCCAAACAAATATTCTTTGTTCTAAAAATGATTCGCCCAAATTCTATAGGATAGAATTATTTTACCTTAAAAATCACCAAAATTTTACACAAACTAAATAAAATCCTTAGAAATTTGAATATTTTTACAAAAATATTGCAAACATTTTATAGTTTGGATATGAAGGATTAGTAATATTTGCCAAGGTTTCTACATTTTAAAATAAATTTCCATCCTTAAAATCATCCCTGGCCATCATCAACAATCTCAATCACTTCGAAGTCTACAAATGTCCTCACTGCATCGATGTCCATAGGGACATGATCTAGTCTTTCGAAGGGGCTCACCGCATGTTGATTAGCCATCCTGAGCCTAATAGGAGAGTAAATCAATCTAGGTTTTCCCATCAATGCTCAAGTCTAATTTGTCATAACATTTACTTCTGATCCCAGATCGAGGACCACATAGTCTATGCCGTAGTCTCTAATATGAGCACTAACGTACAGTTTGCTGCTAGTCCTCCTTTTTCTAGATACTTAAATCACAGCTCTACTTAGCAGATGATCTACTCTCCCAAATTTCATACTATCTTATCAGGTGTTGTAGTTCCTGCACAACTCTTTCATCCTTAATAAAATTAATAAAAGTATACAAGAATTCCACAAGATTGCTTACCTCTTTTCCTTGTCTAGGTGGGGCAGACTGATCAATTGCTGGAGGCATTTCAAATTACCTTACTTCTGGTTGTGCCCGAGATGAAGAATATTGTTCACCTACAAATTCTCTTATGGATTATTCAAAATTATACTTTTCTTTCCTTGGATCAAATAATGTCGCATTCTCTGAAGCTATTCTGATCCCTAATCCATCTGTAGTATTTCCTAGAGTCACCCTATATTCTTCTATGAAAACACCTCTTCTAGTAGTAACAACAACTTTGGGTTCCTCATCGCGAGGTTGAGCTGATGTTAGTTGGAAATGTTGGTTTCCACCTCATCTTTCTTCAACTTTGTCTAGAAATACCAGACAATCTTCAATGATATGGTCAAATGAATTATAGTAGATGCAAGTGGTACAAGGGTTCTGACAATCCCATGCCAAATGACCTGGTTGGGCGTAGTTATAGTAAATAATATGACCTTGAACTCGACCCATGCCTCCTCCTCATCTTCTTCATATGAACCCACTGTGAGGGTTGAAGTTTCCTCTTCTTGGGGAACTGAATTGCGCAACATTTCCTTCTGACTGTAATTCTCCTTGAATTCTATATGCATCCCTTGAAATTTCATGCATGCGGTCATAATCCCTGCAATACTTCTCATCATGCCCCATAGATCTACAGAATGTGCAATAAATATTGGTGGGTGTCTGGACATATTTTTGGATATAATAACATTCACCAGGGTGATGTCTATTTATACATACCTTGCACCATGGTAAAGTATCCTACTTCAAAGGGTTAGGGGCTCTAGAGGCCAAGTATTCATTAAATAAAGGACAATGCTCTTTGTCATGGCCTTTTTCTTTACATCTCATACACCAGATGTCTTCTCTTTTCTCTTTTCATTTGTCTTTCTTCATGTCTTCAACTTGTAAAGATAAACTAGTTAATTGATTCAAAATATGACTCATACCTGGAATGGATTCTCCTATAGGCGATGCTTCTAGTTTCATGGAAATTTCTAATGCCTTATCCTACAAAGCGACCTTCTATTGCATCAGAGGAACTCTAATGTGTGGAAGGAGGGAAGCGATGAACCATTCCTTATGTTGTTCCTATGGAATATGAAAACTTAAATGGCATGTCAAGGTCTTAAATGTCTTATCAAATTCCCAAATATGTTCAGTCACCTTCTGCTTTATTTCCTTCAACTCCGTAATGCACTGTGACTCTGAATTTGGATTCTTGAACTCTAAACTCAATGTAGTATTAATGCCATTCAACAATTTAGGATGTATAGATCCTGTAACAAACTTCATATACCAACTCAGTGCGTGGTCCCTCAAGGTAGTACTAAACTAATCTCTCTTAACAACTTCATCGGTGACTTTCTTAATGCCCCATACAGCTTCGCATAAGAACCAGTGATGGTCATGATCCTCAAATCCATCTCCTATGAAAATAGGTAACCACATTTCATCTACCATTGATTTTCCTTGGTTTCTCGACTAAGTCAGTACTAAAATGCTTGTGACAGTATTCTGAGTGCTCTGATTACTTTGGTTACTCTGTGTTGCTAAAACAAAAGGAGTAGCAATACTTACTTCTATAGTAGGCGCAATACCTAAATTTTTTGGTTCTACTCAGCGAAGTTATTCAGTATCTACTTCCTCTTCCCTCGCTAACTCTGAATACTCTTTGTCTAGTAGCTCTGCTTCTTCTCCACTGTAGGATACTTCGTCTTCTGATAATGGCCCATAACTATGCTTAAACAAGTTCGCAAGAGGAAACTCTCTAAATGATCTCCCATTGCGCATGTATCTAGCCTCAATATCATTGCAATTGTATGAATTCTTGAACATTAGCTTTGAACTCCAACCGATTATTGTATCTTCAAGATATTCTTCTCATGTAATAGGATTTTAATATTCAACTTCAAAAAGTGTAGAAACCTTCCTCTAGGTCCCTTAAAGAAATACCTCTCTTCTTGACTATATGATTCCACTCTGTCAATATAAATTTCAATAATGTACCCTCCAATAGTGTTTTCAAACCAGAGATCCACTGCACTTGACAGAACATTGTCAAATCTCTTGAATTTCTTAATCAACGTTGATGTCCAAACCATGGGTGGTCTAGATCTTATTTCAAACTGAGTGTCTGCTAGTCTGGCTAACCACTCGTATAACTCCTTATGAACTACTGCAAAGAAAATATTGTGCACATCAGTAAATATGTGCCTTCCCAACCAGTTTTTGTACTAATTCTAGGGTTCTTGTTCTGATCTATGACGAAGTCCCTTTATTGTTATTCTATCCAGTTTTGAATTTCTGTCTTCGATGGAAACCACCTTGAAATTCCCTCAAGAAGATCCCAATCCCGGTAACAAAACCATTTGTTGGAATAGGGGAAGACCCAAGGTTCAACTCTAACAGTGAAGTAAGATACCCTGACTATTGGCCCTTGCGACAACACCTATGAATCATATGAAATCTCACCTGAAGTAGCAATAGGGGGGTTGTAGGACAGGTGTCTACAATCAGAAGAGATGAAAGATGATTCCAAAACAAAAACACTACATAACCTATATATTCTTAACAATATTATTTTTAGCTTTGCGAAGAAAATTATATCTTCTTATCTTCAACGGGAACAATATCAGTGTAATAAAAATATAAAAGATAGTAAATAACAAAGAATCAATCACATGGAACAACAAGGTTTTACGTGGTTCACCCTCTCCCTAGGGCTGCGTCCACATAACTGTGTTTATTGATTAAGTATATGAAAATAAACGGTTCTATCTATGCACTCATCTACATATCCTCCTCTCTCTTCATATTTATTTCCTCTCCCTGCACACCCAACTACGGAGTAGATCTTCCCACCCAGGTAAAGACCCAAAATACAAGAACGTTCTAAAACATAGCACTTTTACATCTCAATATCACTATCACTCTCCTTTCAACTCTTCTAGAACTCTATTTATCATTCCATGACTCTTAGAAACCCTACACCAAAGTCCAGGTGCTAAAACCCTAGGTTCCAAAACCTTAGGTGCCAAAACTCTAGGTCCAAAATCCTAGGTCCACATAACTCACCTTTTTAAGGACTTCACTGACCTATTCTTCCTTCTTCTCCGTGAGGTGCTCCAAAGAACCCATTAGTGTCTTATTACACTTGTTGACTTGTCCACGATCTATATTCTTTTCTTCTTTGTCTTCCTCAATCTTCTCTTTCAGCGACTTGCTTTCCTTTACTTTGTTCTTTCTTTAACCACTTTGACCTTTCCTTGGTTTGTGTGTCTTTCGCGCACTTCATACTTTGTTTTTATTCTTCCTTAATATTTGATTTCTTCCTTAATACATGACCAAGGGCCAACATAACCTATACCTAGAGGACTCCCAGCCAAGTTTCATTTAAGCTCTTTTCTGACTCGTTTTCAAAAAGAGAAAAGATTGTCAAGTGAACTTGTCTCTTTCACACTTGTAAACTGGATTTGAAAGGACGTCTATTTGGTACAAGTTTATGCCTTTTTCACGCCAAGTAGACTAATATTATGAAAAATTACATTTGATGGTGTTAAGTTGTGATTGCATCTCATGCCCTTTCTTACAGTATTGAGTCTATTTTCGGTTCTTGCTTTTCATTATAAACTGTTTTCCGAAGCAGTTTTGCATCCTCAAACAAGCAGAGCCTCGTTTATATCATTTTCATCTTGACACCCTATACCTAGGAGGGAACATTCCCCTGAATGTACATCTCCCACATGCACCTCCTTGCATTGAGAATAGGTATGTTCCACTGCTGGAACTATTTTTTCTTACTTGCGACACTCGTTTCCTCCTCTGTATCATAGCATTCATTTGACTATGAAAAAACAAAAAAAGATAGGTTGGAAGGGAGTATTATATTATATTGGCAGCAGTCATGTCGCCTTTGAAAATAACAAAAATTTATTGAGTCCACTTGTCATCATAATTTTGGGTTTAGCATGGCCTTAAGAAGTTGAGATCGTTACAAAGAGTTTACTCCCCCGACCGGTTACTCTTCTAGTCCCCATGGAGAGTTTGATTGACACCTCCTGCATCTCATGGTTTCATCATTGAGTCTATGCTTCCAGAGTCTTCCATATGTCTCATTCTCTTTTTCAAAGGATGTCTATCAACGTGTGTCAGCCATTCCTCATAACTCTTGACTTTTCATGTCAACCATATGATCAGTTTTTCTTAGAATCACATGAAGTTGTAGTCCTATTACACACCCTTGTTCTACTTTCCTCATTGGTAGGTAACCTTGAACCTAGTAGTCAACATTTCATCATTGGTCGTTGATTGGGTGTTTTTCCTTATGCTCGACGACATGAAATCTATTCACACATCGGGATTTTTGCAGTGTCTTGGATTCCATTAGCCCTATTGGTGGTTTCCTCACCTTTGTTAGCAATTTTCCTCATTGGATTCTATTCAGAGGGTCTTTTTCATCTACTTCTTTCCCGTGTTACATGCAAAAGATGCATAGATTCATTGGTTCATGAGCATGTTCTTCATCTGATTTCCTCCAATTCATCAAGCTCTTGCTTTGAACCTCATGTTGAATGATGAGAGATGCATTAATGTTCTCCTTTTAGTGGGTCTCCTTCCATCGACTTCAACTCATCTATTTTGGAAACGAAACCTAGAGTCCTATGAGTACCTAGAGACTTGTAGTCATTAGTGGTAGGTTCTCTCGCCATCGACAGTTGGGAATACATCAATGTCTCCCAATCGGTGGATTCTTTGAGTGTTCAACCCCGACTCCTTTATTCACACTTGTAATAATGTACTCAGTGCCTTGATACCTACTTTCATCATCGATATTTTGTATCGCGTTTGTTAACAGTATACCTCAATGATCGGTAATCAAATGAGATTTCATTGTGTTCGACGTCAACTCCTTTATTTACAAAATGTAGACTTGCACCTTTGGCAGATTTTGTAGAAGACTTGAAGACATCAGTATGTAGCCACAACTTTCCTGATCTATTTCTACCCTTTCATTGGACCAATACCTATGTGACTTCAGTGATCATGGGAGATCAGATTGTACTCCATTGTATACAGATATCTTCATATTGATTTTGAGACTGGTTTTACTAGGCCTTGTTCGTGACTATGATAGCCTTTGGGAATGTCACCACATTTGTACTTGCCTATTCATGGCTATGGACAATTTTTTTGTATATTTTCACATGGATATTTAGTGTAACTCAAATTGGTATCCATGTATGCAAATTTAGTACAGATTGTAGTGAGCAACTATTTCTTCCAGCTGGATCCCCATTACTCCACTTATGGGTTTTTATAATGTATTTCGAACATCACAGATACTCCTATGACCTCACACATTAGGGGGCATATGTTATAGCAAGATTTGCCTCACCCTATGAAATCTTGCACATAAGGCCTTTTTCCATTTCCCTATGCAGACTTGAAGTCCCTTTTTACAAATCCCAGAGCTAAAAATATAATTTTTCCACATATACACACCTTGCATACTATACAACATCCGTATACACAGGTTGCACCACTACAACCTGTGTACATCGGTAAATGTGCCCAATATTGAAAAATGGTGTCGGGTTTCCATGTCACGTCACGAGATCAATGATCCTTGACCTTCCATATACTGGAAACGTTTTGAATCAGCCCTTTAGTTCCACTTGAAGGATATAAATGGGCCAAATCCTTTAAGTCTGAACACATTGTTCAACCCCCAAGCTCTTCCCTTACTGATTGAGAACTCCATTGTCTCTATTACATGAGATTTCCTTTGGTGGAGGATTGAAGTGGTGGAGGCCCAACTATAAGGAACTTAGTTTTTCGGTTCTAAACCGTGTCGACAAAGAAGTCTTTAACTTATTCACTTCTACTAATTATATATTATAGAAATACTCTTTTCTCATCCAATTGATATCTTGCAAATATTTGAATTATTATTCCATGGGCATATTTTTTATGAATGTTGATGGATTATGCTATTGAATGTGATAACATCATATATTATCACCATATACTTGCATTTATTGGTTGTTGAGGACTATTTGTAGGTATATTGCTTTGGGTCAAGTGCTCAATGGTGGACTTCATCGAATGTTTGGATGAGGTAGGCCTTATATCTTGTCTTTCTATCATATTTGTTTATATAGCATACTTGAGAGTAGAGTTGATTTCTACAGTCATGTCCATCTGTTGTGGTTTACCCCTAGCCATAGAGATATTTTCCTCTTAAAATCAACCTGTACCATCAATGAGTGCACCAACCATGCACCAAATATGTACCAATAATGAATCAAATAGACATAAACTATGACTCATCAATATGTACCAACATCATCAACTATACACCTCATGCATGTGCCAACTCATCAACTACTTATGTCAACCATGTACCCAACATGTACATCAACCAAAATCCCTCATCAATTTCATCATCAATTCTGATTTGTAACTCTGTAATAGACCTGGTGTATATGATCACATACCTGCAAACCTTCGTTAAATTTAACAACAAGATACTAGAATTTTCATCAAACTTTACTTTAGTCTCACATGACTAATTTTGGATTAGTCAACAACCCTAACATGTAATAATCATAACTATGTACCTGTAATGAATAAAGATATGAAAATAGTACACAATGTTATTCAATGTCTTTTATGCAATTCCTCCACGTTTCACTACTTGGAACCTCTCATAAAAGGAGTTATAGAAAAAATGACATACCTTGTTGAATTTTGTCTTATTCTAGAGAGCGAACCCATAGAGCATTCCCTGCACATAATATTTGTTTTATGGATCTGAAAATTGTACACATAATACTAAGGAATGTAATCTATCCAATAAATTTGTTCGTACTGAATTTGTATCTGTTATGAATAATTTATGACGTGTTTACCCGAAAAATCTGTTTAGACTAGTTTCAGGACTAGCCACAAACCCTATTTTCCATGGAGTGTAACTCCAAAAATACAATGACCCACAAGCTGAAATTTTTATCAAAGCTACATGGATATGTTTTTTCAATGGCCTCCCAATTTCTTGATATGAATAATTCTAGAAAAAAATTTATTTTGAAAATTGTGAGATGACCTGTAAATAACATACCTTAGAAAGAATCATCAAAAGAATTCATCCTCCCTTGAATTTTCACCTTCTTTACTTCATATTACCTTTGAAATTCAGATTAAATATAGTTTGGTTACCTAAGTCACTCGTAAATATTCAATATTCTCAAGTGTGATTAAAAATGAGAGACCCTTGCCTCTTATTTATACTTTCATGTATCTTCATCAAGGGGTTACCTTCTAACCATCTTAACCCACTTTTCTTATTTTAGGGCTAACCCACTTCTAACGACTTGTCCACTTAGTAATTTCTCCATTAAATTTATTATTTAAATAAAAAAAATTGTATCCACTTTGACTTATAGTACACTAATCACTTCACTTTACTAGTTAAATTACCTTCTAACCATCTTAACCCACTTTCCTTATTTTAGGGCTAACCCACTTCTAACCACTTGTCCACTTAGTAATTTATCCATTACATTTATTATTTAAATAATTTCTTTTGTATCCATTTTGACTTATAGTACACTCATTACTTCACTTTATTATTTAAACAATTTCTTCTTTGCAACCACTTTGACTACTTTGACCTTTTGGGAATTCTAGATGACCCATGTGGTTCTCCAACTTCACATGGCCATAACTCTCTAACCTTGAGGAGTTATGTGATATTCCACATACCACTCGAAATGGCATGACATGTACTATCCATCTAGAATAGTATTTCCTGTAAATATATAAAAAAATCATACCATTATCCATAAAAACAAATTGTGTCCATTACCCAAACCTTTGTGCTGCCGGAATTTGCTACCAGACTTTCTTCAAGGGTTCAAATCAATGAAAACCAACCCAAATAATAATAAAAAGTATCTCAGACATGCAGGAAATAATTGATGGATGGAATACATGTCTTTACAACCAACAAAACCACGACTCCTCTCCAACGATTCGTTTTGCTTTCCCAAGACAAAACACAAATGAGGAAATATGAGCGGGTGAAAGAATGAGTGGAGAGAGAACAAAATGAAAGGTGTGAACCATAAAAAATGAGTGAGTGAGTGAAGAATAACCCCCAAACAACCCACAAGATGGGTTTATATCTTTACTTGCAAATCAAGAACCACATGGCCTTCCCCAAGAATCTCATGTAACCACTCCTCTCCATTAAAAAATTATGGGTAGATAAAAATATAAGATAAATACTTATCCCCTCAACCACCCTCTCTTGTGGAATCATATCCCCCTATAACTATTTTCCTTTTATGTCTAGCAATCAATGATGTATTTATTATTAATAATGATCAAAACATTACATTTCCTATGCACACTAGCCTCTTTCAATTGTTTGGGCACTCTGGCCTTTCATAGATTAACGAAATACATTATTTAGTACGGGGCTAAAAACTCATGGATTTATAGGACATCACGGGGATTCCCCCATTTCCACTTGTATATGGTCTTGAAGACTCAGATACACTAGAAGAAACACTTGGTCTTGACATGCTGGGAGAATTTCTAAACAAAAAAAAGATCACTAAAAATCTCCTTTACTTGGACAAGTAGAGGTTCTTGAGGATCAATTAATGGAGGGTTAAATTTTCATAGAGGAATTTCGTCGACCACTTCCACTTCAAACAATTTAGTCTCCTTGAATCAAAGTTAAGACTCTTTGAATTATAGGTTACATATTTCACACCACTTAAGAGGTGTTTGTTCCTCTATGGTTGGTTCTAGTCCTCATACTCGATGGGACTGACGTGATAATTCATCCATGGTGAAAATAATATGTGTAAATCAAACACAATTCAACCTAAGGATGATCTAGACTCATAATGAAAGAGAACACTGTTGACGGGCGAAACAGTCCATCCGTCAACTGGGAGAGTGGAACCGGTCCGGGGTTGTCTAAATAACCCAAGCCGTTTGGAATGGACCACCCTGACGAGTTTAACGGCTCTGTTGGCCGCTCTAAGGTCTCCTAAAGAAACCAAAGAGAAAAATTGATTTGAGCTAAAAAATCTAAACTAAGGAAACTAGAAACTAATAAAACAAATAAAGGAACTAATATACTAAACTATAAACTATGCTAACTATTCTATCTACAAACTACTAACTACTTATATATACACAATACTAACTATGATTATAATAACTCAAATCAACTACTTAATTATCAACTATGATCATTCTTTATTCACAAATAAACAATATGGACAAATTACATATTTGATTAAAACCTGTGAAACTAATGTATTTGCTGCCCTGAGACAGCGTAAGATAAATTTTTTGATTTTTTTTTTTGTATTTATGAAACAGAAAGAAAACTAACTGAAATTAAATGATCTAATCTAAATCTAACTAAACTACTAATTAATCGAAACAATAAACATCTAACTATTTGACCTGGAAACGCTCCAAGTCTGTCCTGTGCGAGATGACTTCTAAGATGATTGGAGGAGGGAAACTCACACTAGTTAAGCCCTTAAGCTTCTCAGAAACGATCAGCTGTAATGCTTCCTGAAGTATTATTGCAGGACAAACAAGACATAAAAGATTATCATAACAATTTTTTGATTATAAATTCCTGCAAAAGGGGAAACCTATTGTGCAGCAAATTTATATATTGCAATTCAAATTATGAAGAAGACAAAGCTATCATTCACTAAAAAGAATTGATAATTGTTATGC
>SNQJ01S0058628.1:51762-70850 GCA_010110895.2 Picea sitchensis
ATTCAAAATGAAAATGTCTCCTTGGTATATATAGGAGACTAGGAGGTATAATTACAACTAATGGCCTAAAGCCGACATAAATAAAATAACATTACTAATATAATATGCCCCAATTAAGGGGTAATGATCCAATATTAGGGCTTCACATGATCATTAATAATAATAAACACATCGTTGGCTGCTAGATGGACAAGGACTAGAGTTATATGGGGCTATGTTTCCACAAGAGAAGGAGCTTGAGGGACTAAGTGTTTATTCCTATTTTTTCTTATTACCCTTTTTGTCTAAGGGAGAATATCGGTTACATGAACATATTGGGGAAGGATAAGAGGTTCTTTTTTTCTCCACGAGGTTACTTAAACCCACCTTTACTTTGATGGGGGGGTTGGACTGATGACTTGTTCATTGTTTTCCCATTCCCTCATTCATTATTCCCTCACACACTCCCATGCACCCCCCCTGAATCATCCATTGATCCATCATCACCTGCATCTTGGATTGGAAAAGGAAATAGATCTATTGAATAACTTAGCCATGGGATAGTTGGTGATAGTGGTTGCTGGTGTGATCCATCCATGACCTGGGTCCTGCATGTCTGAAATGCATTGGTTTGTGCCCTGTTTTTATCACAACTACGAGTCCTGAGAGTTCCAACATTGAGATTCTGGACCAGTTGTGATGGAAGCCTTGGCAGGAAGGAGAAGGACTATCTGAGGGACTGCATGGCAGAGAAGGGTGGAGGTCCATTCTCTTGGGTGGCATAGGATGGGTAGAAGAGAGTTGGGTACTTGGATTGTTGTGGGTGTCAAGAAACCTATGAGATCTTGAGAGATGACTGGTTTGGGAATCCAATTACACTCTGGAATCATCCTTATGGATTCATAGTCTTAGTTCAGGGGTGACACTATTGTTGGGATTTAGAGTAACGATGTCTATGTTTGGGTGGAACTTCCTTGGTCTACATCTAGTCGACGTCATCTTTCATAAAGACAAGTGCTCTTTGTCATGATATTACTATTTGTGTATGAATGTATTCTGCTATGTAGTTTAATTGTCATTTACATGTATATGAATGTATTTCTGCGGTGTATATTTAATTATCATTTAACATAATCTTTAGATGTTGCATGATTGTTGGATATTTTCGTGCATGTCCTTAAATCTGTTATCGTATGCATCCTTAATAAATAAAGAAGGTCAGCATGAGAAATAATTCCAAGGAGGGATTGCAGGTAGCGTACTTGGCCTGTGGGTGGTTGGGTATGTTACAGGTGTGGTGACATAAGTTGAGCAGTGCATCCCTGCCTTCCTTAACCCAGAGTCATTTTCTCCCAATATTTAAAGAAAGGCCATCAAACAAGTATATTGTTCAATCAAGGTGAGTTAGAGGAAAATCCTGAGAGATAGCAACCACTATCCATTGTCCTTTTCTCATTGATATTTTACTATGTTTGTTTCCTTACCCCTCACTACACCACAACCTTTGATCCCTTGTCTTTACCCATGGAGACACCTCAAAAGAAGAAATATCACAAGAGAGGAAGTGTGATCATAATTAAACCCTCAAACATGCATATGTTTGATGTTGAATCAATGGCCAGGGAGGTTTTTCAAAGAGTGGGTTGCCTCTCTTTTTTCCAAAACATGCAGAGGGGACACCCTGAAGTGGCAAGGAAATTTTCATTACATTTTGATGGAATTAAGACTAAGGAATGATACCTTGAGTTTTAGGTATTTGAAGCCTCTATTGTAGCAGCCACAGGGATTCCTAAAATTGGTGAGAGGTGGTTTAAATCCATGATCTTAAATATTTCCTTCTCCAAGGACTTCCTCAAACTATATTATCATATAAACAATTTGTCCAAGGTAGTGCCTAGAAGCCATCTAGTTCAATATTTTGACAAAATATTGAAGATCATTCAAAGATACTTTACATGTGAGGGAAGTTTTAACATGTTATACCAGTACCATATAAGGCCTTTGATTCATTTTACTGGTAAAGATAGAATGAATATCCCTTTCTACCTTTTGAGGAGCATGGGGAAGATGTCTGATAGAGTCCAAGCCAAGTCCAAGGCTGTGGACACTAGTGTCTTTCACTCTGGATTGGTGAGGATGTTGGTGATTGTTATCGGACTAATCGGTAGGTGCGGACACTAACGGATCTCCCTAGATCCACCTAGATATAGAACAAAACAGGACATGACATGACTCTTTCCCTAAGTTTTGATCATTGAATTAGCTAGTAGGAAGGAACAAGTAGCATACCTTTGTATCACTTCCTAGGGTCTTTGTTTCTCTCGCTTTTCTGTAGTGCTCTCATGAGGTCAAGACCAAGACAACAAAAACCAACCAAAGTGAAGATAGAAAAATATATTCAACTGTCAACTTATGTGTATGATCAAGGAATTACACAATAAAGTGAGAATAGCTTTATGGGAAAGGGACATGCCACTGTATCATATTAATTGAAAGTAGAATATTACAACCTGATCGCCTTGATGTCGCAAGATTCCTTTAGATGGATCTTGGCTCCAACACACACACTTGCTCAATTCTTGCATGAAGAAGATCAAATCCTCTTGATAGACTTTCTAGAGTCTCCAAGCTCCTGTTCAAGCCAAGTCCCTCACACAATTCTTTCACCAATTCTCCAATGAATCTTGCTTAACCTTTTCCATGAGAATTCTATCAATATATAGGAGAGAATGAGATGGTTATTTAGATAAGAATGATCCCATAATATCAGGGAATCTAGTACAAGGATAACCATTTGAATGCCAACCCATTCTTCTAGAAGATTCCCTTCTAGAACCATCGAGAATTCATCTTTTTCCAAGATTTAGAGAAGGTTCACACCCTAGCTATGTAGCACAGTGTGAGAAGTTCACACCCTATCTTAAGGAATCCTATGAGAATGGGTCATTCTCACACCCTGGTATATTAGCAACCTACGAACTCTCTTGAAAAGTAAGTTTTCTGGGAAGAGATGAATGTTTTTTTTCTCGGGAGAAAGTTCTTATGAGAAGCTTGAGTACACCAACATCAATACATCATCATTATGACCAAAATCATGGGTAACAAAATGCCCCCCAAAGTATGAGGTCGAAACCAGTGACACTGAAAGACTTTGTAAACTGCATGTCTGTGTCAGAAACCAGGAGCACACCTAATCGGAAACCTGTGGACAACGAAGCATCTACAAAATATCATATACATTAATTCTGAGGTAGGAATTCCCATACTCAAATCACAGACAGATGACATTGTAGACATAGGTCATGGCTAGCAATCATACACTATGGATCCATGCCATCAAAATATAGCATAGCCACCAGGAATACACTATGGATCTATGCGAGAAATTTCAAATTAAGATGACATAGCCACGAAACATACAAAGTGGATGTATGTGTCACAAATTATACATACTCCACCGCAACCTGGACAAAGAGATGATATCCAGGGTCTTCAATCTCGTCACCCAAAAGTATGAATCTAACCATGTGATTACATGTGTTGAAGTCGAACATGGCAGAAACCACTTGATTACCAGTCATTGATGAAACCGCTAACAAGTGCGAGGGAAATCACCATTGATGTCAATGACTCCCAAGGTACTCTAGTACAATCCATTGAGTGTGAATGAGTTACTTGAATTCAAACATCTGACATAATCTTTCGATCAGGGATCAATGATGTAAACCCACTGTCGAAAGCGAGGAAACCTGCCATTGAGGCATGCAAGTTCCAAGGTACCAAAGAATTTCTAAGTCTTGATTCTGGATAATGAGATGAAGTCGATGGAATAAAAATCTTCACAGGAGGGCCTTGATGTATCCCCCATCAATGACATGAAATGAGTAACAGATTTTGAAGGTGAAATAGAGTATGATGTAAATTGGACTAGACATAGGGAAGGCCAACACAGAGAGAATGGACAACTGGAGATGGCCGACTCAATAGAGGTTTCAGATGGACTTCTCTTGAACATATGAACGACATGACCAATTATTTGGCAGCATTGACTCAGAGATGAAACAGGGTATGAACTTGTAGCAAATCAAATGAGAGACAAATGGATTTCCCAAACCGGCTTCAAATATAATGAATAGGGGGTTTCATGTTCAAGAGTGACACTTACTGCCAATCAATATGAAGATGAGAACATATCCCTTTCCCAAATTTTCCCCCACCATTTCTGGCGAGTACCTCTTTATGTTTATGCAAGCTTGATGAGGATAACATATGCGTGTTGATATAATCTTATCCTTCAGATAAGTCCTTCGGAGTATGTTTAACGAACCCTAGGAAGGAGTGGTTCGGTCCCATTACGGGCCTGTCAATGTTTGTTTAACGAGTCCATAGATAGAAAACTCGAAGGTTTTTCATGATTATAGAGTCTGGAAAAACACTTAAAAGAGAACTCTCTCAATTCCTTTTTCGTAAAGTAGTCTGATGAGACCAAAAAAGAGATAAATTATCGCCCAATAGATGCTTTCTTCAAATACTTTATCGAGCGTGAAAATAGCAAGGTCGCTCGGCTATCTTTTCATGTTTAGAGAGTCTGAAAGATCTTAAAGAGGACTCCAGGGGGGTTCCTTTTTCGTATAACCTTTTTGAGCTCGAAAAAGTGATAAAAGTATGCTTGATCGTGTTCTCATGTATTTTCGAGCGTGAGAACGGACAAAGACCAAGCTCAAGGTTTTATACAAAAACCATAAAAAAGAATAAAAAATCAAAACATGTGATGACAAAGAAAAATTATGTCTGCATCCCTGTACATGAACATCGAAGCTGTTACGCCTACAAAAGTTACACTCAAAAGGTAATTAGGGATTAGGGTTTAATAAATAAATAATTATAAAAAACCAAATAACATGGTAAAAGTAAATATAAAGAAGTAAAACTCTTTTTACCATATCATTTTCACTTTTCCACTATTTGAGCCCCAAAACCCCTCGTTTACCCTCGAAATTCGACATCAGATTGCGGGAGTTACGAGCATCCATTCGACGAGCCGTCAACGACAGTGAGGTATGCTCTTTGTCCTCTATTCTTTCATGGTTTTATTTTTCATTTTCATTGGTTAAAACTCATTTTTGAGTTGGTTTTGTGAGCCATACTTGTGCTCATCCATTCTCATAGGTGGGCCACATGGGACCTGCGAGAATGGGTCATTCTCACAGGTGAGCCCACAACAGCCTGCGAGGTTCTCGCACTGTGCCTAAAGGGCACCTACGAAAACCGCAAAGCATAAAAGTTTTTTAAAAAAAATTCTCAATGAAAGAGAACCAATTCATGAATAGAGTTACTAATCCTCTTCTTGTGCTTCTTATGCAGGTATTTGGCCATCAAAATGGTTCTTGAATGGTGCGAAAGGGAGCATGAAGAAGATAATTCCATTGCCGAAAATCATCCGCCCACTATTTCCTCTTTGAGGAACTGTGGTCTTATGAAGTAGTTTCGTATCCCTGGCATGAGGGCCCAAGTCAGGTTATTAGAGTACCTTGTGCATATGTGGGATCTCGATTAGCAGGTATTCCATGTAGGGGTCCACACACGGTCCTTAGATATTGAGGACATTTACTTTTTGATTGGACTATCACGGCGTGGGTACCACGTGAGCCTGACTGGTAGCATAGGTGGTGGGCTACCCATGAGTGAGTACTGCTGCTCACACTGTGTTCCTGAGGCAGAGAGGGAAAAAGGGAAAGTAGCTATTTGTGGAGTGTTGGATTTGACTCTCTGCACTATTTTATTCACCATTTCAAGTATGGTCGGGAGCTCCGCTCCTCACATGGTGCTCCAGAGTTACTTTCAGTATGCTATAGAGTGTATTGAACCTCGGGTTTTTAACTGGGCAGATACAGTGCTTCGTAGCATGAAAATGCATTTGACCAAATGCAGACGAGGCAACCTAAAGAAATTCGGGTATAGATATTTATTAGTTTCCTTCTTTCTCAAGAGGGTTCCATTACTGAGGTTGTAGGTGGAGTGGAATTTACCAGCTCCCAGGGATCCAAGAATGTTGAGATGGTGTCAACTCATGGCCCGGCACATAGCTGGACCAATTATCAAGTATGATGATACCTTCTTCGACTGGTTGCGACCACAGATGTTGATGGTCAACGATTATGCTTATGCCGGGTTGGATTTCTGAGGAGATCCAAACTTAGTCCTATCAGAGGATTCTCAGTGGGGGAAACTTGGTAAGAAGTACACAATTTTTTCCTTTTTAAATGTTTTTATGAATTTTATCATATGCAAATGGTTTTTTTTATATATGCTCGTCCAAAGACTAAATACAACATTTGTTTGATGACACAGATGTGGGACCCTACCAACCTCCTGGTACTTCTCCCATTTAGAGGTGAGGAGAGACAGTGCCAGTGCCACAATAGGATGTCGAGGATTATCAAGCAGTGGAACAAAACCTAGAGGGTTTGACAACAGATATTCTAGACATGCCTCTTGGAGAGGTTCCATGACGTTATCAACGTCACACAGTAGGAGTGTCAGAGTCCATAGGCCGACTGCTCTGTAGGGTTGCCTAGGCAGGCATATGTTTCCATGAATGTCATCCATGACGTCATTTTGTAGAAGCTATGAGCTTCATATTTTGACATTTTGGTCTTTGGACAAAACTTTTTTGTAAAAAACTCTTTTGATCGTTATATATACATATGGCTTCTACCGGTTTATCTTGTGTTGTGAAAATTGATGTGATTGATTTATAAATGATCCAAATGTATTTCTAATACATAGTTAGCCAATGCATCAGTTAATGTATTTAGACATCTAGGAATATGTTGATATTCAATATAATCAAAATAATGTTCCAAGAGGCGAATTCACAAATACACCTATAACAAAGTAGGACTTCAAATAGTATAGACATTACTTAACTGTAGTACTACAAGCTGCGAATCGAGTCACACAACCAAATGATGGATTCCAAGCGAGATAGCATTAATCAATAATTCGATAACGACGCTATACTCTACAATATTGTTGGTTGCACAACCGAGACACACACCTTGTAAGGAGACAAGTTCGTTTGTAGGGGCATAAATTACCCATGCAGCGGAAGCAAGGTTCTAAGTACTACGGCTAGCACCATCAGCGAAGCCAATATAGGGTAGCGAAGACTCCAACATCTGGAAATCAAACACAACGTCACATAAGGGCAGAGACCAGATAACGACAAAAGTAAGCTATAGTAACACACAAGAAGTATAATACAATAANATACTAACTCATAAGCTCCTTTTTCCAAAACTCGTCGAATGATATAAGGACCTCGCAACATGGCTTCAAATTTTCCATCTCCTAGAAAATCTTGATCTTGATCATAGAGGAGAACGAGATCTCCTTTGGAGAAAATGTGAGGCTTGACATGCTTGTCGTATTGGGCCTTGACACGTTTTTTTTGAGCTTCTATAACTAGGGTAGCATCGTGTCGAGTTTCGTCTAATCACATAAGATACAATAGATGTTCTTCGTCAGCAAAAGTGTTTGGTAGGAGTTCAACAGCTAGTTTTAAAGAGGGTATCTCGCATTCAATCGGGAGAATGGCTTCCAAACCATCGACTAACTGGAAAGGTGTAAACCCAATAGTGGACTTGACAGATGTTTGGTAAGCCCACAATACCGAAAACAACATTGTGTGCCAACTTGTTTTGTGAATCCCTATCATTCGTCGGAGCATAGTTATGAGAACTTTGTTAATTTCTTCGACCTGGCCGTTGGCTTGTGGGTAATAGGGCGTTGAGTTATCATGGCAAAGACCCAACTTTTCAGTAAGTTCGGACATCATGAAGCTTCTAAAGTGTCTACCGTGATTGGTGATGATAGCTTGGGGAACACCAAAATGAGCTATGATGTGATTAAAAATGAATAATGTTGCAGTCTTTCCCGTGTTGTCAAATGTCGACATCACCTCGACCCATTTCCTAAAGTAATCGATGACTACAATAATGTATCCATGCCCCCTAACCGAGTGAGGGTGATGTGTCATGAAATCGATGCCCCATTTCACAAAGGGGCCAATGGAGACTACAGGGTGAAGAGGAGTAGGATGTGACCGTATTTTCTGATTATAGGTCTGGCAAGCATGGAATTTTTGAACGACAATTATGCAGTCGTTAAATAAAGAAGGCAAAAAATACCATGCTCATAAGATCTTCTGGGTAGTAGCATACCCAGACATATGAACACCATACGATCCAAAATGGCATTCATTCAGAGCTTTCTTAGCTTCGTCGAACGTTAGGCAGCGTCGAAAAACAGAGTCAATCTCCCAACGATAAAGAGTATCCCTAAGGATAATATATTGATGGGCTTGATAGCGTATGTGACGTCGGTCAATACTAGACAAAGTTGGTCAAAAAGTCTGGGTTTGGAGATATATAATGATATCACCATACCAAAGATCATCAATGCTGATAAGAAAAAGAGATTCATCGAGTAATGAATTAGCTGCTACATTTTCCGTTTTAGAATAGGGAAAGTCACATATCAACTCAGCAAACACTAAGGACTTCTTGGACTTGGCACATTCGAATTCCAAGTCAAACTCCTAGAGTATCACAATCCATTTGGAGTATTTTCCCCCTAGCAATTGACGTGTAAGAATGTGTTACATAGGGTTGCAGTGAGAAATCACTGTAGTCTTGCGCGAGAGGATATAGTGACAGAAGCATTGGACGGCTTGAACGACAACCAAGGCCAGTTTTTCGACCTGTAAATACTTGATTTCAATAGGCGTTAGACTTCGACTCAAGTAGTATATAACATGTTCATCGTTAACATCATCCTCTTGGACGAGAACCATACCAATGGTGTAATCTGAGGCAGCAAGGTAGAGGAAATAATCGCAACTGTAATCGGGGGAAAAAAAAGTGGAGCATGTGTTAGGGACAATTTTAAAGCTTCAAAAGCATTGTTGGCGATGGTATCCCAGATGAACTCTAAACCCTTTTTTAGGAGCCATGTAAATCCACGAGTTATCTCGGCATAATTTGGGATAAAACGACGAAGAAAGTTTGCTTTCCCCTACAAACTTTGTAACTGACAAAGTGTAGAAGGAGGAGGGAGATTAAGGATCGCCTCAACCTTTAAAGGATCCACCTGTATCCCTTGATGCGAAACGATAAAACCTAGAATTCGACCAGATTTCACGTAGAAAACGCACTTATGAGGATTCAAACGTATATGGTAGAACCAACAGTGGACGGAAATGGCTCGGAGATGGGTTGGGTGATCGACTCGCCACATTGAGTGAGTGGGTAAATCGTCCAAATAGGGTTGGACAATGTGCTTGATATCATGGAAAGCATAAGACATAACGCATTGAAAAAGTTGTGCCAGCGTTCTTGAGACCAAAAGGGAGTTTTCGATAGGCAAAAGTACCCCGAGGACAAATAAAAGCGGTCTTATGTTGATTCTCGGGAACAATGTTGATTTGATTATACCCGAAGAAACCATCCATCAGAGAGAATATTTCACTTCCGGTGCAATCGTCAACAATCTGATCGATGAAGGGGGTAGGAAAGTTGTCTTGGGGACAAGCTTTATTGATATCTCTATAATCAATGCATACACGAATGGTGCCTTGTTTCTTGTCGATCGGGACAAGATTGGAAACCCAGTCTATGAGAGCCACTGGATAAATAAAGTCGACTTTAAGAATTTTCTCGACTTCGAGCTTGATAGTTGCCTCTTTACGTGGGTGAACTGGATGAAGGCGTTGTCGGATGGGTTTAGCATTGGGGTATGTATTGATCTCATGTATCACAATCTCAGGGTCGATACCTGACATTTCTTTGTAGCTCCAAGCGGAGATGTCACAAAAATATTTGAAAAGGGATGTATAGGTGATGATTTTGTCAGAAGAACATGAAGCTCCGACATGGAAATTTTCGACAATTCCAGGTTTGACAGATATGTCAAGGCGAATAGTGGGAGAGATATTGCTTAAGTTCCCTTCAAAAAACACATCATGTGTGGACTCGGGAATGGTTGAGATGACAACAACGATCGACGGAGTCGAGATCTTTTGGTAGTTCTCAATGGTATGTTGCTCCAGAAAGAGGATGGAACAATGATGTCCATCGTCCCAAGGGGTGTCTTCCATGACAGACATGATCATATCGTCTGTGGGAAAAATGACATGAAAAGGATCGGGAGACAACTCACCAAGAGAAGGAGTAGAAGGCGTCGCCAATTGAATGGACCGATAGGCGGATTCAACCAGACTTAATGGCATTTCGTCACCATAATGAAGATGATATCCAGGGTCAGGTACTATACATGGGTCGTGAGATGCAAGAAGTTCATAAATCAAGGTGAAGATCATGTTGATTGAAGCAATAGACGAGTGTGGAACGTCAGGCGGTGGAATGGGGAAAGTACCCATTAACGAAGAGTCTTTAAGACGGACTACATTGACGTTCTCATAACCCGGTGGGGTTTTAGTGATGAACGATACATTGCCAATACGAGTTTTGGAATTAAAGAAGGCTAGTTGGTCAATAGTGACGACCTTTCCTTGATGTGGGAAGCGTACCACACGGAAAAGGGTCGACACAACTGCGCACACGGAATCGATCCAGCTACGGCCAAGCAGAAGATTGTAATCAAGGGGAGCGTCAAAGACTTCCACTTCGACTTGGACCATTTTTCCTTCTAACATGATGGGCAATGAAGGAAGAACACCATAGGGCTTAAAACCAAAGCCGTTGAAGGCTTTAAGAGTGTTCTAGGATTCATTCAAAGAAGGAGAGCCAATGGCTTTCCAACAAGCAAGAGACATAACACATGTTGACGCACCCTCATCGATAACGGTTCGGCAAATGTTTTTGTCAGAGACAATCACTTGGATCTGGAACGCGAGTTGAGGGGGTAACCTTGGAATGTGATCTTCCAAGTCAAAAATTATTAAATTTGTATCTGTCAAGTCGATTCCACCAATAGCTTTCAACAGTGCCTTCCATTGTGTGGGACAACTTTGAAGGACTTTGAGGGATGACATCGCAGAAGGTTCTTGGGCCATATCTTCAACAATGTTGTAGTTCTGGGCTGCACGAGCATGAGGATTGAAAGCCAATTTCTGAACGACACCCTTTGGGGGGGGTCAAGGAACTGTGTCAAGGCTTGGTCATTCAAGATGAAGAGGACCGTTGGTAGGTAGAGTCACAGGAGAGGGTTTTACCAAGGAAGGAGGTAAATCATCAACCTTCTCTTTAGAGGGAGAATAATCTTTGGCTCGAGAAGTGAGTGCAACGTCGCTCTGCTTTGAATCGCCAGTACACATCAATACATAGGATGTAGTAGAAGATGAGGGTTGTTCATGAATGACCAACTGATCCTGTTGTTGAGACAGGAAGGGTTGGGACAAAATAGCTGGGGCAGGTGGTTTTGGAGCTCCTTGAAGGAACTTAGTGACCTCGATGCATCGTGGACAATCCTTCGTGTAGTGATCATCACCACAGATAAGACAAGGGTATCAAGGTTTGCGCTTATCTCGATCGTCAACGGGGGTAGTTTTGATTCATTCTGCTTGAGAAGTATTTTTTTCCTCCTTATTCTTACCTCTTCCCTTTTTAGATTTGTTTTTACCGGCTGGGGTAGATTGAACTGCATTTACCTCAGAAGTCTTGCCGGTGAGAGGGGTAGGAGACGGAGAATTTTGAACATTAGAAGAAGTAGGTTTGGGGTTTGTGCTTTAGGCGGAATGTGGTTGGGCCTGGAAAGTGCCAATCACACCATCGACTGCATGCGAAGCAAATGGAGTAGTTGAAGTGGTGGAAGTGGAAGGACGAGGTAAGTCAGGTAGTAAGTCGTAAAGGGTACCCATTTGTGAGTAAACGAGGTCAAGGTATTGAGCATGACTTATGGCCTACTCCTCCGTGACAACTGTTAGCACTTGGTAAATTTCCTAGAGGTTGAAGCAGAAGAAATATACAAAGGTAACTTTATCCAACCACTTTTAAAGCTGGAATCTAGCCCTTCCAGCTTTAGAGAGGGATCTCTCTATATGATTTAGCTATGTTTTCAATTTTAGATATTAGGCTAGGTAAAGAAATAGGTAGGTTTTGTTGTCAAAGTGTTTTTGAATTGGTTGAGATAGTCTACACCTCCATTGGGCTATGGGGTCTGTGTTATAATAAACATGAGATACATACCAGAAACGCAAAGGAAGATTTCCACAGGGCGAGATAATATACTCACTGGATCTTTAATAGCTTAAATGATGGATAGAAGAAAATATGAGAAAGATAAATTCAACTAAGAAGCATTTAAGAATTTCTTATTTGAAAACATCAAAAGATAAACACTAAAATATTTCGAGTCGGAAACAGGGTATCTGAGATAAATCCTGCAACATTCGTTACTCTTAAAGATTAGTTTCAGAAAACAATATGACCACAAAAAAAGAATAACATTTAACTTAGAGAATAAACATCACCAATGAATACACGCAAGAATCCTATAAAAGTGCCTCCTTTTTATTAATGGCAGATCTCTTAAAAAATGATACAGTTTGATAGCATTAGGGTGTTAAGATCAACAACCCCCAATACTTCGAAAGGTGAAGTATTTATAATTCAAATTACAAACGTTCCTGTCATAATTGATCAAGATGTGCTTATTCTATTTTTAGCCTAACTAATTTAACTAATCAAACTGCTTGATGACTTGGTGCAATTGCACGCAGAAATTCTGGGTAGACCATTGATGAAGCCTTTGCACGACCTCATCTTACTGGATAGGTTACTGGACCTGGACAACTCATCTTCTAATCAAGCAGATCGCAGAGTTCCTCCCACCTGAGATGACTAGGCACAGTGACTTTGAGGAGTCTTCGATACACTTCGTCCATTTCTGTATATTTGGCGAATGTGGGCTTAGTGAGGAATATGTATCGAAACTCATGTTGGATATTGATGTCCAACTGAAGAGCGTCCAAGAATTCTTTTCCGGTGATGCTCCCTTGTATGCCAACAAACTTTGAACTGTCCTTAGACACTTCAGACAGTCTCTTTTTGTAATCTGGGAGTGTCATCAGTTTATCATTAATAACCTTCAGACTGGGGAGACCTTTCTTTTGGAGAGCCTCGATCTTGCTGAAGAACCTTTGTACCCCCTGGTCCATGATATGAACCTTTTCTTCTAGTTGAAGCATTAATCCTCTTTTGGTCAAAACTCTTTTGACCTCAAGGATAGTCTCTGTTATGTATTCTATCTTCAACTCTTCTAGTTCTTCTCTGGTCTTAGAGTTGAGGAATTTGATGATATCATTTGCCTGAGTTGGTATATCTCCCAATTCTACTCTGATCTTCTCAATGGCCTGTTTTCTCCTCTGGACCAACTCATTATGTTAAAACATAATTTGGATCATGGGCCATATCTCATTTATAGACTTTGTGATGTCTGTCCATACATTCTCTTTGACCTCAGCCAAAGTCTTCCCTGCCACTGTTTTCTTTTGGAGTTGCTGTAGTTCCTTCTTAAGCTGCTCAGTTACCTACTTTTCTTTGGAGAGACTGGTCTAGAAAGAAGTTTTGAGTTCTTGGAGGTTCTCAACTTCCTTCTTAAGCCTGCTTATTTCTGTCTCTTGCAGGTTCATCTTTTGCATGGATTTGGCGAGGTCGGTTGTCCCTTCTTGTGATGTCACTAGAGTTGCAGATGGGATTGTTGTCACTGCTGCTGTGCTTGCTCCTAAGATTGGGATGGCACTCAATGGAATGACTTCCATTGGCTTCATCTGCTCTTTCTCTTTTAATAATCTTTCCATCTCAGCTTCCATTTCTTTGAGCTATGCATTCTGCTCCATGAGCAGCTTGAGCATTTCATCCTTCTTGCCTTCTTTTTCTGCTATTTCTTTCGCCTGTGAGTCTTCTGTGGGCAGGAGTTTCAGTTGTTTACTTAAAGCGGCGATGTCTTTATTTTTCTTATTTATCATCTCCTCTGCAGATTTGACGTTGGAGGGGTCATAGCCGATCTTGAGGACCAACTCCTCCAAAGTTTTGATTCTGTTGTCTTTTACGAAGGATCATATATTCTCCAGCTTGAGTTGTGTCTGAGCATTCAATGATACCTGTAATTTTGCTGCAGAAGCTGAAGCATGTGCCAACGTATGGAACACCATATCCTCTATCTGTTTGTGTAGATCCATCTGATCTACTGGGTGCACGTCCTTTGTCTAGAATTCAAAGGTGGCCCTCTTGTAATCTGTAATCACCTTGGGGTCTGGTACTTGCACCTGAAGGAAATCCATGTGCATCCTGCCCTTTTCTGTGTCAAATGCAGATAGCAGCCTATGATGCGCAGTTGACGTCTGTTTCCAAAATTGAGCATAAGTACTACTTGTAAGGGTCTGATTCTTTTTCTTAATCATCTCGTACTTCTCGAAGATGCTCAACTTGGGCCTAGTCTTGCTCGGCTGAGCGTCCAGGGGGGAGTCTGTGGATTTATTCGGTACTAATGGGGTGATTTCCTTATGAAGGATCAACCCGAAGGGAAAAATGACAGATTTGACCACTGTGGTAGGCAGGGCTTCTTTCTCCACTGTAGGGCCGAGAACTGTGGTCGTCTTGGGCCTCTTAGTGTGCAACTGGAACTCTTCGGACGACACCTCCATGACAGGCAGAGATGATTCTTGTCGAGGCATTTATTCCTTAGGGATCCATGGTGTGGTTGTTGGTGGCACAATGGTCAGGGGAACCTGTCGTTCCACTTTGATCAAGCTGTCAGGCACCCACACTATCTGATTGGTGAATTTTTCAATCTCGGGCTTGGACTCATGAACATATGAGATGTTTTTATTTTTCACCTGTATTTCTGAAATGATCCCGCATGGATCATAGTGCCATGGGAAACTTAAGAAAAAATTCATTTCTCTTAGCATCCGGTCCACTTCTTCTCTGACGCCACGACTGTTGCAGATGAAGGAGCCAATTTTCCCCTTGATTCGAAGCTGTTGTTTTTTCTTCAAAGATACGAAATGAATATCATCTGAATTCACGATCTTCCTTATGTATTCTAAAGCAAAGATTCTTACCGACACATATTTGGGCATCTTGTAGGGTGCCAAATCGCACCTGAAAACTTTGATCTCAGTGTGGTTTTGATACAGATACCAATCTCTGGTCTTAGTGTTGTCCGAGAGATGCAGGATTCTCTGGACTTTGTCATTTATTAGAGGCTCGGGCCTGCCGCTCAACATGCTTACCACAAGGTGGTAGAACATATCGATGAATGCTTTGAAACTGTATTCTGTAGAGGAAAAGAAGTCCATGTTGTGACTGGCTGAGGCCTTCCATATGCGTCCATTTTCTGCATGGAAAAACTAAACTTATCCGCTTGATAGAAAACAAACATGTAGGCCAGTATAGAAGAATATATGAACATGCCTTCTTGTGCCAAAATTCATGAAATGCTCATGAATATTGTCGACCAAGAAAGTTCTGAAATCAAACTGTGTGGTGGGCTTTTCATCAGTGGAGAAAATGGATAGAAAACCCAGAATGGGCTCATCTACCCACTGGTCAGAATAGTACCCTAACAAGGCACAAAGGGAGGAGATGACTTGGTTTCCTTTGGAGGAGAACATGGACGATGGGTAAGGGGGATTTGTGGAAGGGAATTGAGTGGAGGGGGGAAGGAAAAGATCGTATATTTGAGCTCTCTGGGGAAAAGTCATCTTCTGATACAACTCCGTAAGGATTTCCAGGTTGAAAGGAGCCGTAGATTCTGCACGGGGAATTTGCATCATTTGGTCTATGACTTTAGGAGTGATGAGGAACAGGGTGTCTCCAGATGAGGATATTACGGCTGTCTATTCGGGAATATAGTGAGCTTCACATTTAAGGGATAATTCGGGGAAATGGTGTATCTGGGGAAAAAGGTAAAGGGGTAAATTGGACTCCCAGAGTCCAATTTCATCGCTCTGGTCTAGGAAAACCTCCCTGAGCCATGATTGGAGGTCTGAGAAATCAAAATTGCATTGGGTGTCTGTGATCAATCGGTCTTTATCAACCAGTGGAATCTTGTCCAGGTCAACAGGAGGCGGGAGAAAAGGATTCTCCACTCCTTTTGCTTGTCTTGGCTTTGGCTCCATCTGTGCAATAGTACCTGCAAATAACACGATGTTAGTGGGGTCAACTAACTGTGGATGAAGGCGACGAAAAAGCAATGGAGGCGTAAGAGGTAAATTTTTCTGGTGTGATGGATGAATATTGAATGAAGGGGGAATAACGGTAGTTTTATTTAAAACTGGGGTCGATTGGGTGCGGGGTAATCATAGATGCAGCTGGTAATTGTTGCCCCCCAGTCGATTGAGGAGGATGTTGTATCAAATGATTCCAATACTGGACCAAGGATGGAGGTATGTTTTGACCATAAGGTGGGGTCGGTCCTCCCATCGAAAGTGGTGCTCCAATTGGGGGTAGTGTTCCAATTGGGATTTGCGTGCCAATTGGAATTTGCCTGCTGAAAGGGGGTTGAGTCATACCACCTTGGTAAAATTGTCCACCAACGGAAATCTGGTAATTTGGTGTGAATGACGAAATAGTGCCACTGGTATTAAGATTGCTAGTAGAAGATGAGGAAGGTCCTCCAAAAGGAAATTGAGGGAGTGTCGGAAGAAAACCGGGAAGAGAGTGCCCAGAATAAGAAGGACCACCAGGAGATTCGGATGGGGTTTACGTAGGAGTGGGAATGGAAGCATTCAATGCACGATATCCAAGTGATAGTGTCAGGGTGACGTTGGGCATACACGATGTGCTGATGGGAGAGAGACTAACCGCAGTAAACCCAGTTGGAACACTAGAGATTTTGGGAATCACAGGTGGGTTGATTTCGGAAATCACAGGTAAGCCTGGACCAAAAAGATCCCATCGAAAAACACCCATAGACCAAAAAATATCTTCGCCTTCTATGCCTGGAAAGGGTCCAACTGGTGATCCAGAAGATGTAACAACTAAGTCTCCGGAAGAATTCAGTCGCATAAATTTTCGCTCAGAATCAGGTTGAAGTCGAAAGTCCTCTTGAGTATTGGTAATTCGAAAATGTTCTAGAGAGTCAGTTCGTTCCACTTGTGGCGTGGTGACAACTAGGACTTCACGTTGCTGAGGAGAGCCCTCGAGTGAACTTGTAGGCAAGGGTTGAGAACCTTCCAGATGCTCTGGAGATAAACCCTGCATTCTACGTGAACGACATGGAGGAGCTATTGTAAACAAGTGACAAACTTCACGAAGAAAATCGTATGGTCATCTTTGGTAAACAAACAACACGCACTAGTAAACAAAATCTAAGAAGCAACGCCAAGCAAACAAGACCTTCTAATTCCGAAGCCACTAGTTGGTGATGAAATCCAATGTCGCAACAACGAGACGAGAAGGGGCTGGGCTAGGGTGGAAAAGTTACGCTGATGACCTGCTTAATGGAATTACACCCTGGTGCAAGCTCCCACACATAATCGTGGGTATATCCTCCAAGGAGCCCGAGTGAGTTTGGTCAACGTCAATTCCAGGTACCGTGAAGACTTTCCCCTTCACAGTCACCTTCTGTAAGAACCTAGAAAGATAGGCCACTAAGGTTACCACTGAAAACAAGTAAGCCTAGGGGGACAATTGAGATTCTGATCCACATGCAAGGGCAGGGTATCTAGCCTGAAATCAACTCAAAAGGATTCCACTCATCATTGTGGGTATACCTCTGAGTGATCCCCATAATATGTGCAATCTCTACACTGATATCCACAAAGCAGGGTGAGTAACTCTATCAATATCAATGTGACGTCGTGCTTGACCCTTGTGTGAGAAGGGCTTCCCAGGACAAGATTTTGTAAATGGAATTTAACACTCCTTAACACAAGATGCTATTGTGTGTTTTGTGCTTTGGAGAATGTATCTCTCTTCCTATTCCAAAGCGCTAGCCTAGCTAAATGTTGGTTTAATAGAGCCCTATAAAAGAGTTACTAATTAAATTTTACAATTGAGCAATGTTATCAAGAGCTGTTGTTACGCAAAGAAAATGGAGATGAAACTTATGTTGTATAAGACTCTAACCCAACGATGCATGGATGAGAATGAAATATATCAATTTTCGTTCAATGAATCCTATGTATGGGAGGGAAAGAGAATTTTTCCAGATCAACCTTAAACTACGATACACAATTTCCTTTAAGATGCAATTGCAACAAATCACGCATCAATAACAATTCTCTATTATTTCTTTTTCAATAATTTCAACAATTGATTTTCAATACTTTCAAAAATGAAAATGCTTTTGAAAGAAAAACGTTTGTTCACTTTTCAAAAAGGACTTACACCATGATGGTGAGAGTGTAGAAAACCAAAAATGAATGAACAAGCAATAGACAACCCAAACCAATCTTTCAATGGAAACAAAAATAACAAGAAAACCAAACTAGTCTTTTCAATTGCATAAGAAAAGTGATCTTTCAAAGAATAAGCAAATGATAAAGACAAAGAAGCTCAACTTTCACTCAATCATCGGTCCTTAACCAAACAAGCACACTCAGATTCCGAAATCAGAGAGTATAGCTTTGCCAAGAAAAGTCAAGAAATGAAAGTCAAGAACAAGTGATAGGAAGAGCCTTTGAAATCCTAAGACTATTCGTGCACAAAAACGAAGACAAGAAAAACATCAATCAATGGTCCAAGAAACTCTTTTGAGGCACCTACACTGATCTGGGTAGTTGAAGATGCAAAAACTCAAATCCAAAATTTTGAAAAAATGGGTTCGTAGGCTGAGAGTATTACACAGTGCGAGAATAGGTGATTCTCGCAGGTGGACTTTGAGCAAAGTGTGAGAACCTTACACTGAACCTAAAAGCAGGGTGCGAACTCAAAATATTCTTGCAGGTCACTGTGGAGTGAAGTGCGAGAATTTCTGAAACTAATCAAATTTTTGGAACAAGACACAAAATTTGAAGAGGCCTCTGGACCCAGAGGGTCTATCAGGGTATCCTAAAGACTCAGAGATTGATATGAATGGAGAAAGGTAAGGCAAGAGAAAATGGCCAAGGAAAAATACCAAAAACCACAAAGAAAACA
>SNQJ01S0058628.1:70860-99253 GCA_010110895.2 Picea sitchensis
GTTACTTAGATAAGAATGATCCCACAATATCAGGGAATCCAGTACAAGGATAACCATTCGAATGCCAACCCATTCTTCTAGAATATTCCCTTCTAGAACCATCGAGAATTCATCTTTTTCCAAGCTTTAGAGAAGGTTCGCACACTAGCTATGTTGCACAGTGCGATAAGTTCGCACCCTAGCTTAAGGCAGCCTGCGAGAATGGGTCATTCTTGCACCCTGGTATATTAGCAACCTGTGAAATCTCTTCAAAAGTAAGTTTTATGGGAAGAGATGAATGTCATTTTTCTTAGGAGAAAGTTCTTATGAGAAGCCTAAGTACACCAACATCAATACATCATCATGATGACCAAAATCATGGGTAACAGTGATAGAAGAATTGAAGAAGAGGAAAATTCCTTGGGAACAGTTCATTGCTTCTACTCACATGCAATTGAACATATCTTCTACTCCTCAATCTAATATGCAGACTCCTTTTCCCTCTACTAGTGTTGCTCCAACAGGTACAAGCAAGAAAATAAATCTCAAAGCCATTTCTCAAAACAAAGAAGTCATTAAGTAAATTGAAGAGGAAGTGAGGGAGGTTTATAATTCTCCACAAAGATACTTTTCACCTCCTCCTGCACCTGAGTTGGAAGAAGTCCCTTCCTCCACCAAAGCCACAACCAAGAAGGGAAGAAAATTGCATTTCTCTTCACCTACTCTAGTAGCTAGCATAAAAGTCAGGAATCCTTTTACTATATCATCAACTCTCAAGGAGGGTTTTGAAGAAGAAGTTTTACCCAAGGTTTCAATAGAAAAGAAAAATAAATATAATGGAAAAGGCATTGATAATCCTATTGAGGTGATAAACAAATCCCATGTGCATCAAAAAGATAAAGGTGAATCCATAGAGAAATCTATTGAGGTTATCAACATCATCACTCCACCTAGTAATAACACTTTCAAAATATTGATTAGATAGCTCAGGGAGGCTAGGAAGGAGGTTTCTCATTTGAAGGAAGAAGGTTTGGAAGACAAAATAAATATGAAGGAGCTCGTGGACAATTACAACAACACTCTTGATCTAGAAAAATTTGCAGCAAGAAGAGCCCTGCCTCTCCATAAGAAACTAAATAACCTCTACAGGAAAAAAAAAAATAGAAAGCTCAAGGAAGAATTGAAGAATTTCAAGGATGAATTGGCTCGGAGGAACTTGAATTCTCTGGAAGAAGATGCCATTGAAATAGAGGAACGAGTAGTGAAGAAGAGCACACCTACAGTCAAGAAGACTATCCTTGCAAAAGAAAAACATGTTTCTATGATAGAAGGAAATGTTGATGGGTCTTAAATCCCTTGACTCAACAGTAGGAACCAAACCCGACACTGACGCTCGATTAGACTCTACACCGTTTAATAATGGAATGGTTCTCCAAATCTTGCGATCCAGCTAAATTATCGATGGGCTTTACATTTTCTTGTGAAGGCTCTTCCTTCAGTTTGGACTATTCTCTTTTGTAAATTTTTTCCTGGGTGGGACCGATATCAGATGTAAGCCGGTATAAACCAACTTGGCAACAAAAATGGAATTAAGCTTAACTAAGGGGAAGAAGTTGAACTTGGGATAACCCACTTCTCAAGCATGCAGATGACAATTTAATACCATAGGGCCTAGTACTAATACATTAACCATGTGAACATCCAATTACTATCTGAGATACTAAGTACCAGAAAGAAAACACATATGCAATGAGATAAAGGTAAGCAAAATAATTTATCTACCAGAACCATTCATTACATAATAACACAATGATTCAACTTCATCATTAAAGCAAAGAAGAGAAAAACATTGCACTAGATAACTTGACAACAGAATTAATTGCTCTTACTCAATACAACATCATTCATGAAACATGATAGGAAACAGTTCTTCTCCATGTCCAATCACACATGCAGTTGATGAAAATAACTTGTCTTTGGTCCATAAGGACTTCTCAATTCAAAGCAGCTTCAAAATAATTATTAACAACCAGAAAGAAAGAGCTCTTGCCACAATCATCAAATCTCAACTAATTGGTCAATGTCTTTATTTATAATCTAAATTTCAACTGAAAACAACGTCTAAGTGTAGTTTAAGAAAAGAGAAATATGCCACATGGCATCATCTTCTAATAGTTTCTTTAACACTAAACTCAAGATAGTTCTTTGAAAGGATGAATTTTCTCATACTTGGACCAAATGATAAATAGTTCGTCGTACGTTTGAGCCTATGGAAACCAGTGATGTTCCATCGAAGCCACATGTATCCCTCTGATGTCCATCGCATGCATCTGGTACTTTTCCAGACTGGATTTTAACTGATGTAGCACAGTTCGAGCTCTAATTGAATGGTCCATAAATCATTGCACTTGCCCTCATACCACGTCAATCATCTTCATGAGCTCTTCGACCCACAATGAATCTTTCTTGGCATTCGACTCGACTATGTCACACAAGTCGACAAAGTTGTCGAGGGTGCCAAAATCAGCGAGTCTAATATCCTTCATTGCTTTGTTGATTTTGTCCCAGTGTTTCTCTCATCTGACCCATTGCTTTTGAATTTCTCGGTGTGGGTCCTGAGACATCTTAGCCCAATACTCGGTTGATCTCTTCATGCAATTAAGACTGCTTTTTCCTAACATTCAAATGCCATGTTCTTCTTTGTCTCGGCCCTACTGGAGTACACCAATGTACTCGAGTCTTTCTACTGCTTATTTCTCCCTTCATACCATCACTCCATGTCCTTGAATGTTGCAAGTGACATGAGAGTGTCATCCTGGAACTAAACTATCTTTGTTGTAAAAAGGTGCCGCTCTTTTGTGAATTATTTGTAAGATTCTTTGAACTCGCTTCTCAGATATACTATGGTCTGGGTGGCTCCCTGGTAGTACTCAGCCAGGTGGTGTAAATGTTCTAGTTCCTTCCAGGAGGTGGCCAACTCCTTTTCATCTTGTTTATCTCTGTCTAGGGTGGAATCTGAGAGCGCCATCCCCACACCGAGAAGTTCCAACATTTGGGAATCAATGGTGTTTATCAAATTCTCCTCTATAGTGATGAGGATGGAGAAGTCCAACATGATCCTCCTCTTCTTCATGGTTCTCTTGACGATGGAATTTATTTTTTGACCATAAGTGATCTCATAGATATATTCTACCTCGTCTACCAACTCGGGTATCTATTGATCACCCCATGTGAGTGTGTTTCCCAGGTTACCGATGGTGTATACTTGTTCAAGGTCGGTTTCCTAAACTTCCTCATTGTGTTTCGAGGGCTCGACCTCTGCTTGTCGCTTGTCAGGGACCTGAGTATTGAGAAGAGTAGAGACGTTAGACACATACTTATTACTTACTTGCTTTTTGTTCATTGAATCATTGATTTCCTTTTGTGGGGATCGTTCTTTTGGCTCATCCAGTTCAGGATCATCCTTTGGATTATCTACTCTAGTTTCCAATCCATCAGGTCCCTTTGTTTCGAGGCCACTTTCATATTTTTTTCCTTTTGTGGGACCTCCTGGGTTTGGACCCTGGGCTCAAGAGAAGAAGTCTTCTCAGGTCCCTTTTCTCATTGGACATGCACAGGGGTCCTTTGAGATGCCTCTAGGATATCATCATCACTGTATACATTGATGAATTCGGTCAGAGGGTTAGGCACACTTGTTTCTACTGATACCTGGCCTATCTTTGGTTCAGTCGTTGTGTCTAACGATGAATTGGCTGGTGGTATTTTGGATTCAGGGTCATATGACCCATTGGTGTTACCAAGGTTTATGAAATCGGGGCCTCTTGGCTCCATCGAGCTTTCTTAAGGGATATAGATCAGAAGCATTGGCAACCTGATGGGGTCTGGGATATCCCGCCTCGGACCCATCATCTATAGGGTGTTTTGATACATAAGCGTCCCTCTCTCCTATGCATCCTGAACCTCAGGGAAATTCTTGTTATGTGCTAGGGTTACCTAGGAAATCTCTATTGTTTAGATGGCTTCTTGAGGGGATTCCACCACTTTGACTGGTTCAGACGCTATCCTTTCTTCTCTGGCCCTAAGGAGCTCTTGTTCCGATTGTTCCAGGCTCATTGTTAGCTCCTCCCAAATCATGGCCTTAAAATTGGTTTCTTTAGGATCATCCATCCTTGCCACCACATCATCCCAGTCTTGAGTGTTTTCAGTGAAAATTTCATCCTGAAACCGATCATGGGCATAAGGCCCATAGGATGATACATGTGATGCATGTTTCAAGACCAGGCCCTTGGGATCGTTCTTGTGAAATGGACAATCTAGAATCATAATTCCAATTGACTTAACCCTTCATGCTTGGCCTGTTCGGTGTCTTTGACCATGTAGAAGCCAATATGAAATCCATAAGGTACGAAGGCCCGCTTCTTGTTCTTCACTAAAGTGTCGTTGTAGCCTTGCAAAATGGTATGATAATAAATTTCCCCTAATACTAGTCGATTAGGGACATATATAGGTAACAGATGGGGTGCCCATGTGGTGTTGGAAACCTTGATGTAGGTCTCGCGCTCATCTAGATACCAGTAGCCTACTTTCAATACAACCCTTTTAGCTGCATTTGACAACCTTGGGCACTCTTTCTTGAACAAAAAAGAATAAATGCGTGCAATAAATTGGTCACAGATGAGAGAATAGGATTTATGGTACCTATTTTCCTATAAGATGTTGAAGTATACATGGTCCAGGAGCTCGGAGGCATGCCAGCTCAAGTTCATTCTACAAAGACGTTCTTGGTGCAGACGACATCTAGTAGATAAGAAGCCATGTAGAAGGAAGGGGTTTCTCCCTCTTTCGACGTCTTAGCTTGTCGTATGCAAGTGCTCAGCTGTTTGGAGATGATTGCACCCCAATTAAAACCTGTTCCAAAAATGACTATGGTATAAGCCAGAGGCATCCAAGCCTTTGAAAATCTGGTGCAGTCTTTCTCCCCATGCAATTGGTAGAGAAGTGCCATTAGATAGATGTAAGGCTCTCTCGGGTTGGTCGTCGGGTACCAGCCAGAGGTTCGATTGGTGAACTTTTAATCCTCTCTCCACCAGGATGCCATAATCTTGCTGGTGTTGTGCTTCTGATAGAAACTCAAAACAAAATCAGTGTTCAAATGTTCCTCCGGCTCCTTGAGCTTGTAGTAATTTTGAACTTCTACTGGGAGGAAAACTCCAACACATTCGCCATTGTTGTCATTAATTAAACACCTTTGTGCATCAATGTGATCAATAAGCCATTTCAAGATTTCGATGTAGGGGAATATCGGAGTCCTACTTGCCACCATGTGCAAATAAGCCTTGAGGACATTTGGGAGAACTTCATCATCGAGTCTTCTCGTATCAAGATCGTTGTGCAAGGTATATTTGATTTTCTTAAACAGTTCTTCCCAGCAAGGGAATACTATCTTGGTCCCAATGTTTTCCTCTATGTCTCCAAAGGTCGGGGGCTACACGAAGGCCTTCTTGGTGGCTGTCTTGATGACGGGCACCATCTTTGGAGAAAATTCCAATTTCCTTGCAACTGTTGGGGAGGAACCCTCTCCCACCTCTAGTTCTTGTATTTTTGGCGCTCTTGGGTATTTCCTGGTGGGGGTTTCTTTGGAGGCATTGTTCCTGCAACTGAAAACGACGCTTTAGACATGTGTATATAGTAACATTGGATGAAAACATATGAATTGAAGCATAAAACACCCATAAGCCAGTGCATACTTGTAGTGCTTGCTAAAATTGTTGTTTTAATACTCACTAGACCTTGGAAGATTTCTCTAGATTGCTCGTCTTGCTTCTTTGGGTGTTCCAAACTTCTTTGTGCACAGAATGAGCACATACACAATGACTCAAAAGTATATAATGGGAAAGATCCTACGAGTCATATCAACCGGTTAATATGAGTCATGGATGCAATTCAAAATAACCTACTGTCGAATCTCTACAAATAAATTCTACATTGGTTGACAACAGAGGTATGGAGGGAGATGCATTGTATCGAGAGGCTTAAAAAGTCCTCTTGATTTACAAAAAAATTAGAAACTAATGTGTGATCCTGGAATTAATTAACCTTTTAAATTCATCGTATCTAGCATATCTTAGAGCTAAAATGTCCCATCACCTCACATTTATCAGTGGAAAGGTCAGGAATCGACGATAACTTGCATATGTTTCCATTGGTACCCTCAGAAAACTTTCTATGCCAACAGGTTTCGACGCACGACATGGGTGGTAACATAAAACTCAGGCGGCCAATGCTGACGAGTATCGGGGATCTGTTCAAGTGCATAGTTTCTTTGCAGGTTACATCTTCATAAATCCATGATGCCGAAAACATTTTGACAATCGGTGATCGACAATATCCTGACTTTACTCACACAAAACTTACTCTCTTTGTTTCTCCCCAACATTGATGAGGGTCGATCATCAATGATATTATTGTGTAGCACCTGTCATGTAATTAAGACTCTCATTTTCTGATGTCGATGGAGGTCGAGGCTCGACTACTTTGGTCCTCTCGGGTGAAATTTGTCATCTCTAATCCTTTCTAATGCCATATTCATTTAGCGCATCGGGGAGAAGTTTCGGTTGTCATTTCTTTAATTAAATGTTAGTCTTTGTTAATTCATGATGATTTTCACATGCCCGAGCAACTTTGAAAGACTTAAAATAAAAAACAAAAGACGAGCAAAGGAAACATTTTCATACTAGGATCGAATTAGACATTCACAGGAGATCAAGTGGTACCCAAAAAGTGAAATTTGATGTAGACTTTTTAGGGTGTGTTGAGTGCTCAACAAATGGTGATTCATTAGGTGAAAGTAGAATCTTTGTTCCTTCCTCAGGGCTCAGATGATACATAAGCAGGTGGAGAACTTAGATAATTTTGAATTCAAGCCTCTTTTACCCTTGAATTTTGAACTTCTTCATTTGATTGTTCCAGGTCTGCCCGTGGAGTTTTAACCTTTATTCCTCCTTCATTTCATGTAACCCTGACTCATGCCCTTTTTACAAAAGTTTAGCAAATAATTCACTGGCATGAAACCTTCAATTACCTCTACTCACATTCTTTGGTGACGCTCTGCTTCCAACGAGCATCCATAGCCTTGGCAGAGATATCTGCATACCCTCTCCTATTGTTCACTCTTTTGATAATATCAATTTTATTTCAACATGATGCCCTGAGTGAGTGGGAGAGGATGATGTTTGTTTATTTTTCAAGGTGATATGGTTAAGGAAAGTCCTTTGCTATCTTTTTCTTCTGGGTTCATCTAGTCCTTTCCATATTTCTTTCTTTCCCTTAAGGTCTTATCAAATCACCGAGAAGACACTTTTGATATTTCTCTGAAGTTGTTCATTTACACAGGTTAGATAGAGGACCCCTCAAAGAATCCACAAGTTCCTTGATGCTTCTCTTGTTTTATGTGAGGAATGAGTTCAGAACAGAGTTCGCTATGTTGCATGACTTAAGGCCAACCATTGTCCCACTAAACACAACTTTCAAAAGCACAAAAATCCAAAAAGAAAAAGAAAACTGAAAAGAAAAGTATTTTGAAATCCTGAAAACACTAAAACAAGATGCCTCCTTATATATCACTAAAACAAGATGCCTCCTTATATATATATATATATATATATATATATATATACATATATATATTATTTCTATTTTTTATTTTATTGGAAATATTGTTTGAGGGCTTGGCCATTTACTAGAGGGTGTCTCTGTGGTGGGAATTGCTAAGTACCAACCCATTTTTTTATTGCTCTCAAAAGTCATTTCTACACCCCTTACTGTGACATGACAAATCTTGTCGCGACTGCGGTTAATTAGACATTTATTCCCGGCCATGACAATTACAATTCACTTCGTTTAGTTTTTCACAACTGCATGTGTGAAAACACTTATTTTCGCTGATTAGATTGTCGTCACCTTCGGTTGATACTTGATCACTAGTTTATCATCTAATTGCTAAATGTTATATCGCATTTTATGTTCTTGAGCGTTATCTTACCTTTATTGTGCATTTGGATATATTTCATGGTTAAATCTTGGGCATGAAAGTTATTGTTCTTGTTTCTATCTCATGAAAATTATAATGGATTTGTCATGGTTTTATCCTTGCCTTGGACTTTTACTCAATTATTATATGAAGGAATTTTGATTGTATGGTTCTAAAACTTTGGAATTTAAATGATATGTAATATGCACTGAATGCATTGACAAGTTTACAAGGTATGATATCAATGGTTTCAAAGCGCATAAGTTAATCATATTCAAATTAATACTTGGCATACCGTTTGCAAAGTTGGATTATAATGCTGATCGCTACTTGATCCCCGAGCTATGTATTAGAGCTAAACCCTGTGATTAAACGATTGAATGAATGGTGGAATTGGCACGCTAAATCGATGATTAATGTACTGTGTTGATTTTAAAGATTAACACTTGGCACGTTGTTAATATGAGGTGTTGTCTCCGGACCGGATAAGGGTAATCGAACCGGTGGATTCACCCGCTGGTCGGTCGATGCATTTGTTTTAATGATTATGGTTTTTTAACAGCTCTGTACAGGTCAACTCCATGCGTGCGAAGGTGATGGTAATCCCACCACCTTCGCATCACTGAGTTATTGTTTTTGGTATCATCGAGCATTCAAACTATGCAAACCCAATCGTAATTCACTCTGTGCATTACGATAGGGTTTGCATAGTATGAATGCTGGATGAGACTGGAAACAACCTCAGGCGTGCGAAGGTGAGCGCCGAACCTAATGGCAGCCAAGCGCCGTTAACATTCGATGGTGCATACAAAAATCTTGAGGAATACGGGTGGATTTCGCTTATAAGGAAGTTCGATGGTTTTAATATCTCTGCTGCTCGACAATTCGCACTGTCACTTGATCTGCGTCGGCCAAAGTTGGAGATGTCCACTTTGAATCACCAAACAATCTCAAGATATAACTAGTCCGCTCACAAAGGGCGTATATCCAAAGCTAAAGTAAGCTGGATGTCCCGCGGACATTGTTGTTTCGGGTCTCGGGTAGTGAGGTCGTGCAACAAAGGTTTACCCGTGAAGATGTTGAAACTACTGCATACCCATTATTGATGATCCTCAAACAATTTGTCACTTGTGAAGGCAGGTATGGATTTGTTTTCCTGCTTCATCTACATTTGTTAATGGTGTTTATGGGTTTCGAAAGTTGCTACGCCACATTATCTACACCGGAGCTTATTTAAATGGCTAAGAAATACAAGCGAAGTCAAGCTGACACTAGCCTTTTCCATGTTGGGTTGATTAAACACGGGTTGTTTATGAACTTGGTTTACGCGAGATTCCTGGCCCGATTTCCCCAACCGCAATGGTTTTGAGGAATCAAACCGGCCCTCCAAATGATAAGCCCGTGGTATCCGAGAGTAAGTCTACCGCTGTACCCTACGGTGTTTTATTACCCGAACCTCAACCCGACTCACCTGTGTATTCACCTATGGCTGTGACTAATATGGCTAAGCCCATAACCACGCAGGTTAGGGGAAAATCTACCGCTAGAAATAAAGAAACGCAAGAGATCATTCTCGCATGGAGAGAAATAAGTCCAAGCCTCCTGCCAAAACGGATCCTGTCATGATCAGTGAGGTCTCTGAATCGAGCATCGAATGCTTTCTAGCTGAGAGGGTTTCTGTGGTGAACAACCTCATTACAATTTCATTGATAACTTGCCTCTGTGTCTTAAGGATAACCCTGACTACCCGGGTATCATACCATCTCGTGAAACTCTTGGGGAATCGTCAAAACCCCCTTATGTTCAAAATGTTGTTTCACCTTGTGATCAGTGCGGACCGTGGTTAGAGAAGTATTATCGGATGTCCCTAAATTCTGCAATTAAAAATTTACAATTTGGAAAAACAAGTGGCATTTCTTACTGGTCAGGATGAAAAAGGGCGGTCTAGTGATCAAAATCAACGGACTGCTGGATCAATATCGTTTAAAAACGTTGAAATCACTCCAGCGCGGTCAATTCAAGATTGACGTAGTTCCAACAAACAATAATGGTATAATCTTCCCTCTTTATACAAAGGTCATGCTCGCTCTGTTTATATGGTTGATTTTCTCTGTTATGCATAAGTTTTATCGATTTAATTGGATTGGTTGTGATTAGATTTATTTTGATTCACTATAATCGAATTTGAATATTTTGTTATTTGATATATTTTCAATTCTTGGAACGCAAACGATATTGCTATTTGATTTGATTATATCTATGCTAATAATGAAGAGTAGATTGGTTGACTGTGATAATTGTAATTTCTATGTTGAGAGCAATTCGTATATCCTCTGTTTCAAAAAGATTTGATACAATCAAACCAATCCTGTAATCGAATCACACACTTGTTATCATCAGAATACAAGTGTTTGATTCGATTACACGAATTGGTTGATTATATCAAATCTTTGTGATTTACCTCTATAATTAAAAGTTCTTGATCAATTACTAAAACCCTCGTGTGAATTTAGAGTAATCTAACGAGGGAACTATTGAATCCGATATTTGTGGAGTTAGTTCGACTACCTTCGAAGCAATTCATGCATCATGTGAATGATATCATATGTTGTTGTGGTTTTAATTAGTCAATTATGGTTGAATTCATTTGTGAATTACTTGAAACATAACACATCAAAACTGTGATTGGATTCTATGGATACAACAATGAGTGAAATCATTAATGCTTTCTATATTGATAATGATATGAATCATATGATAATGATGGTTTGCATCCCATACGATTTATGTTGGGCTATTGATGGCATTCTTGGAACCTTCTCATAAGATTTGGTTTGATTTTTAGAGCGATTGGGAAAACATAGTATTTCAGTTTTGTATTGATTGTATCTCTACTCTATCCCAATTGTATGATTTTTGTTTTTATTTGATCTAATCAATAGCAATGCGTTGAGTCTTGGTAAAAGTGATTAGGTTCGATTTGATTTGATTTAAATCGTCATTTTACTATTTTGACCGCCTACTTAATCAAATCCATTCTCAGAGTCAAGTCTATAGAATCAATTTGTTATTATTTTCTGAATAAAACAAATCTTCTAACTCTTGATTCTCGTGTCTATTGCAGGGTAATCTGAATTTTCAATGGATACTATGGGCAATTAGAGGATGATCTACGATTTCACTTGAATTTTTAGTTACTAGTTTAAGGGATTTTGGGATTATTCCCGATTTTGTAAATCGAGCATCATTTTTCACAAAGGAGGTTTTTACTCAGAAAACTTATTTAAACTTATGATTGTGTAATAATCAAACAATCCCCTCACCTTTGGGAGAACAAGGATATGTAACGTTTATTCAAACTGAGCGCACTGATGTACTGGTTATAGCTTCATTTCAACAATACATTGACTCTTTGTTCTAAGTTTTGTATATATCATTTTGGTTTCTCGTCGGCATCACTTGGTCGCCTAAATCGAATTCAAGGGATATAATTTTTATTATTATGCATACCTTGTTACTCCTAATTTGATAAAAGATTTAAATGTTTTTACACTTAGTTTATAAATGATAGCTTTGACTTCTTTATGAATTGACTATCATATATGAATTTGTTTACAAGAGGGTTTCCCTCACGAATTCATAATCTGAAAATCAAGTATGATTTCTTTTATGTCTTGTTTGTCCCTCAGAACCCACCCCCGTGAAGCATTATAGTTGATCCTTTAAGAGAAGATTAAGGGCTAAATGGTGTGAAATTCTTCCTCCAACCAACTTATAATGGCCATCATACACAAGTAAAACTTGGAGTGTTTGCCCTGTGTTAATTAGTTAGATGTTTATTGCTTCAATTAATTAGTAGTTTAGTTAGATTTAGATTAGATTATTTAATTTCGCTAGCTTTCGGTTTTATAAATACAAAAAGAAAAAAATAGATTTGGTCAGTTTTAGGGCAGCAAACACATGAGTTTTGCGTGTTTTAATCAAATCAGAATTTTGTCCATAATGTACATTTGTGGATAAGGAAATGATTATAACCTATAATTAAGTAGTTGATTTGAGTTATTATAATCATATAGTTATTATTTTGTAGTTAGTGCAGTTTATAGTTAGATTAGCATAGTTAAGTTAAGTTTGTTTTTATTAGTTTCAGCTTCCCATTTTAGTTTGATTTCTTTTATTTTAGTTAGATTAGTTTATTTTTAGTTTGTTTTATTAGTTTCTAGTTTCCTTTAGTTTGTACTTATTTAGCCTGCATAATCCTTGATCAACTTCTCTCTTTGGTTTCCTTACGAGACCTCAGAGCGGCCAACGGAGCCGTTAAACTCGTCAGGGTGGTCCATACCAAACGGCTTGGGTTATTTAGACAACCTCAGACCGGTTCCACTCTTCCAGTTGACGGATGGACTGTTTCGCCCGTCAACAGAATCCCTCCTACGGACTTAGCATTTAAGGGCTCTAATCATGCATGCAGAAAATGACCATTCCAAAGGCTTCTTCTCTTTTCTATTCTCCCAACACAACCCCCACATTCATGTAATACAAAGGTGAAAACAAGATTCGGTAACTCTACCTTGAGTCCTTCATTTGATGTCGATCCCTTGGATTTCACTCACTCTTTGATTGCAAGCCTCCTCCCAAAGCTGACCTACATTCACACATGAACAAAAAAAAAATACAAACATGCATTTCATATACTAATTGTTGGGTTAGTTGTGACAATATCATAAAATAAATATTCAACTTAAACACATGATATGGTGGGACGGGAAAAGTATTCCTTTTCTATTAATCTTTACAAGAGTAAACTTACAATATGTGGTCGACACGGCTCCTCGGAATTGATCTTGGGCTCCTCTTCAACTGTCCTCCAGTTTCTTTTCTTTATACTTCTCTTTGCACAAGGATGGATAAAGGTTGGGACAAGGGGAATGCTCAATTGGGTATAGTCTCTTTACTATGATTTTCCTCTTTTCAAATGGGACCCTTACGCCTTCTTTTATAGGCTAGAAGGAGATAGGTATTTGGTCGAATGACCATCCATGCATGGCCAAAAGGCTTAGTTAACTTACCCAAAGTTGTGTGTTATGTTAGCAACATTCCTTTTTTCGTGATTTTGTAGGTACACGTGGGCTGTAGTGAGGCAACTAGTGTGTACACTCGTGTAGTAGTGGAGTAGGGTGCGCGGGCCTTTAAAAAGGGTGTTTTTAAGAAGAATTGTTCAGTACTGGCTTGGAAAAGAAGGCATATGGGATGGCATGATGTTAGGTAAGTATGTTTGGTGCAAATTAGGGTTATAATAGATGCCCCCTAATGTGTGAGGTCAGAATAGCATTTGATGGCCGAAATACATTACCCATCTTTATCAACGTACCAAAACCGATGAGCCCAGGGATCAGAATTTAGGAGGTGCCATCTGCAAAATAACAATTGTCTCACTGAGGCAGGCATACCCATGCTCAGAATGAAATAAAATCATGGATACCAATCAAATACACTGTAGATCCATGTCATATAATTATATAAAGTGTAGCGATGAGCAATACACAAAAGATCTACATCTCGAAATCAAAAAGATATACATTTATAGTATCCATATTCTAGAAGCTAATAAGGCCTGATGACTTGGAGATGAGGTCTTTAGAGCTCGAGTATCAACTTCAAAATATTCAAAACTCAGGTAGGAGTGTAATATGAGTGTATGACTTCACTACCCAGAGGTCTTCGATGGCTCGTCGGTCATGGACTAGAGGATCTTGATGATCAAGTTGAGGGCTTCAAGGATTTCTAACAAAGACTTGATTGGAACTTCAAGATGGTCGGGCATGAGGGTAAGAGACAAACTACAGATGGGATGACTCAATCTTGGTAAAAAATTTCCTTGGAAAATAGCACGACAAATGATGAGACTTAGGAATATTTTGATATAAAGTTGACGATGCAGGAGGCACCGCAAACTCTCCATATGTTTGGAAGAATAACCAAATGGAGGAGGACACAGCTCTATGTAGTGAGAATGTCTTCCTAAGGTCATATTAAATCCTAGGGTTTGACGAACAAATTAAAGGATGTGCTTTGTCCAAGGGCGACTCATTGTGTTGCCAATAAAAAGAAAATAATTTTCCCTTCCTCTTTTTGGTATATTTGATTTTTTTTTTTTTTTGTGTGTCTTTTTCAATAATGTTGGAAATCTTGAAAAAGAATAAAATAATTCTACATTATAAAGGAGGATCGAGTGTCACAAACATACTAGTTCCAAGCGCACGGAACACAAGGAGGCTCAAGGGAAAAGGAAATATGCAAGAAAAGGACACATGGGAAAAATCCTCTAGGGGCCAAAGGTGTCAAGACGCAGAGGAAAAGTGCTACAGGGATTACGTATAATACATGCTTCAGATGGTTCAGTTGAGAGAAACATGGAGCCAACATTTAGGCCAAAGATGCAGGTATGCAAACGCGGTTAACAAAACACACAGTGGTTATGTCCTTCAATGTAATTTTAACAATCCTAGAGAAGGTAAGCTCGGGCATTTTTCATATTTAAAGAGTTTGAAGAAACATAAAAGGAGACTCTGTTGGGGTACCTTTTTTGAAGATAGTCTAGTCGGCTCAAAAAAATGGGTAAACTAGCACCGACCAGACATCTATTCAAAACCATTTTAACGAGTGTGATAGAAACAAGATCACTCGATGATTTTTTCATTTTTAAGGAGTCTGAAAAAAGCTTAACTATGGACTCCATCACGAATGTTCTTCTGGACCATTTTAACAAGTGTGAAAAAATAAGGTCACTCGATGATCTTTTCAATTTTAGGGAGTCTGAAAAGACCTTAACTATGGACTCTGTGGGGGTTCCTTTTTCGTAAATTTAGTCCCTCAGGCCTGAAAAAGGGTTAAAATTATACCTAAGAGTACTCTTCTAGAGAACCAAGGATTCTAGAGTATAACTTTGTTCGTACAGTGGACCATCCAGACCGAGAAAGGAGTAAACTACCGTCAGACATACATGCCTTCAAATTTCAGTTTAACAAGCGTCAAAGACAACAAGATCGCTCGACAATATTTTCATGTTTAGAGGGTCTGAAAAGGGCTTAAAAGAAGACCCGTTATGTTTTGGGAGTCCCAAGGGTGAGTTCAAGAGTGATAAGGAATCATGCAGATGAGGCTCAAACTCTTAATCAGAAAAAACTAATAAGGACTCCGAAGATGATAGTCATTAGTGATAGCATGGACACCAAAATGCAACCAAGATCTACCTAGGGCATCCATGTTAGGGTAGGCTTTACCACTAAATTACGACACTTATAAAGCAACAATGATGGTTTCGTGTCACAATTCGGTGGGATCGATCCTATGGAAAAGAGAAAAAGACAACAAGATGCAAGAAGTAGAGGTGGAATGAGTTGAAAAAATGACTTTTTACCAAGGGACCTTCAAAACGATCCAAATCTCAAAAAAAATTCCAAATTCCCAAAGTAACACTTCTCGTGACAATCTAAATAAAACTCTTGAACCATGCTAAATGATTTTTAGTTTAGAAAAAATGACAAAAGGATCTAAAAAATGACAAAAAGAGGCCAAAAAGTCTACAAATAGAAGCTGGCAGCTCATTATCACCATTGCTAATTGAGAAATTGACTAAAAGCCAAAAATACCCCTTTATGAAAAGAGTTGATTCTGGGAGCTTCAGTGGACAAAACGACCATCTGCTTGGACCAATTAAGTAATTACTACCCCCTCTTGCATTCTAAATCTTTTTTTAAGTATTTAAATCTAGTTTTTTGAGGGGCATTGACCTTTTAAAAGGTCGTCCCTAAGTCCACATGGGATGTCTTATGATAGCCCGAGTGTACACATAGGCAGAGGGAAAATTGCACATGTGTACATGCTACTGTCAGCATTACAGCCCACATTGACCCTTCATTGAATGCCATGGTCGATTATTGGCATCCCGACGCAAAGTCCTTTATGCTAGAGGGGTAGTCATTGGTTCCAATGACAAAAGACATATGCTTTCTGACTGGCCTCTCTAGGAGAGGGGAACCAGTCAATTTTCATACTTTTCCCTCTAGGCACAACATATCAGAGTTGATTGGGATCCATTGTGAGGCAGGTATAGACATAACGAGCTAGCAAGTATCGATAAGAAAGATTTTAGACTTATCACTACAAGTGATAGTGTTTCTCATTGGGCAGATTACTAGGTCTATGGATTTGCATCAGGCTTCTTGTGCACAAATTAATTGTGCAATTCAATGCTTAAATGCACAAATTTTTGATTGGAGCACCACATTATTGGACTGTATGAAGAGGTAGCTAACATATTGTCAGTTGCAGAATCAGAGGAACTTCGAGTTTGGAATGATTCTTTGCTCTTTCTTCTTTGAAAGAGTGCCCATTTTTAGCCCTTGAGAGGTGGTATGAGGGCACCAAGCCTCTCTTCCCATGTTATGCAGATGGGATGTGTTTTTTCTGTGACAGGGGGGGAAGGATCATTGAGGCCTTTGATGAAAACGTTTTTGCTTGGTTGTCACGACAGATCCTGGTCATAGAGGACTACCCTTATGACATGATTGACTTCTCTAGGGATCCTGAGATGCCGGTACCTCCTGGAGAGAAGCGAGGAGAGATGGGTAAGATTTTTTTTTTTTTTTTATATATATTATTTTTTTATACAGAGATAATTTAGCGGATATATGTCTGTATGCGGTGTAGAGGCGGTCGACCCATTGGTTATAAGCAGGAACCAGCAGCGTCCTGACTAAGGAGTCACAGCCTCCACATAGGGGCTATGTGATAGGATATCTTCAGTGGAGTAGGGCTAAGAGGATTACGAGATAGTGAATGAGAATTTCACCTGCAGCTCCTCCACGTCCCATGGCGAGGGAGATCAAGTGCCACCATCTATGTAACCTCATGTAGTGGGGTGCCATAGACTTGGGTCATGAATTTTGGTGTTTGGAAAATGTCGTTGATCATTAGAATAGGTACCACAGGTGCATTACTTAGTTAGGTTGTACTTTTCACGTGTCGAGGGCACTACTTGTATTTTTTTTTAGGGCATAAAGCCCATTATGATTCATTCTTGAGTAGAAGTATTTTTGGTAGCTTGGCAGCACTTATGTCTCATATATGTTATTTTTTTATACCAGATAATTTGACAGATATGTGTCTATTATGTGCAGATATGGGGCCAGTGCGACCAGCGGATTATGTAAGGAACCAACGACGTCCTCAGCTAGAGGTCACACCCGCCTCCATAGGGGGGCTAACAACAGTAGGATATCTTCCAGCTGGTGAGGCTAAGAGAGTTCTGAGATGAGTAGAATGAAATTTCACCTCGCTCACTCACACAGTCCCCATGGCAGAGATCAAGGATCTGCCACCATCTATGTAGCCTCATGTAGTGGGGGTGCCACAGACATGGGTCTGAATTTTTCAGTGTTTGGAAAATGTCGTTGATCATTAGAATAGGTACCACAGGCCCCGTACTTAGTTAGGTTGTACTTTTCACGTGTCGAGGGCACTACTTGTATTTTTTTTTAGGGCATAAGCCGTATGATTCATTACTGGTCGTATTTTTGAGGCGCTTGTGCCCACTTATGTACTCTGATGATTTTGATATTATATATGGATTTTTATGTCCTTTTATGTCTTTATGGATTATATTTTCTTTAAAAATATATTTACATGTGTATGTGTATGTCTTTCTTATATGTGTGCAAGATGTCAATTTAAAATTTGATTACCTAGAGTATCTGTGACTTGATTTAATCTCCTATTAACATGAAAATATGTAATATAATCAAAGCTTCATTCTAAGAGACATACCCTAAGGAATCATCGGTGTAAAGTAGGATCATGAACATGGTAGACTCTATTTAACTAAGACACAACCAGCTAACCATCTAAATAGACCCGAAGGTGAGAGATACCAAATGACAAAGCATCATGAAGGAACTCAATAATTGTGTTGTATTCAGAGACATTGTTTGTGGTGTTGCCTAAAAATATACCTCTTGAAGATAATAACTGGCCCTGAGGTGTGAAAATTACCCAAGCTGCGGAGGCAATCCTTTGAGTGTGTCAGCTAGCATTGTCTGCGTATCCAAAGAACACCTCTGATTCACTTGACATCTGCCACAGTGATAAAAGATAACATCAAAAAATGACACATCCATAAAACCAAAAGAAACCAAAAAATAATAGTACAAAGACTATACATATGTTACAAAAAGTTACCCAAGGTGACCTACCTAGGAGTAATACTTCTTGAGGTAGAGCCCATTTCTAGGCTCTACCAAAGCATTTCCCTCAAAATCTACCAGACGATAAGAACCCTTTTTTAGAACCTCTTTTATGATGAAAGGTCTAAACCACATGGGACTGAACTTTCCTGCCCCGAGGGGGTCCTTATCTTGGTAATAGACTAGGACAAGGTCGCCTTCTGAGAAAATATGAGGATGAATGGACCGACCATACCAGTACTTGACTTTTTGTTTGTGATATTTGTTAGCTAAGTCCACATCATGATGCTTCTCATTGAGTTGTTCAAGATATAATAAACGCTCTTCAAGCAGTAAAGTGTCTGGAAATAACTGTATGGCCAATTTTAAAGATGGTATCTAGCATTCTATGGGAAAGACTGCTTCCATCCTGTAAACAAGTTGAAAAGGTGAGAAACTGGTTGCAGTCTTAATAGACGTTCGGTAGGCCCATAATGCCGAGTACAAAATCAAATGCCAATTTGACTTGGCCGAATTGATCATTCATTGTAGGATGGTATTAAGAGATTTATTAACAACTTCCACCTGACCATTCACTTGAGGGCAGTAGGGTGATGAGTGTTCTTTCCGAAACCCAATTTTTGATGTTAACTTGATCATCATTTGGTTCTAAAAGTGACTTCCATGGTTAGTGACATTCTCTCTTGGGATGCCGAACCTTGCTATAATCTGGTTAAACAAAAAGAGAGTTGCAGTCTCTCCATCATCTTTAAATGTTGGCATAAATTTGACCCACTTTGTGAAGTAGTTGATAGCTACAATGATGTAACGATGCCCCCTTGGTGAAGGAGGTTTGCATGTAGTGTAATCAATCCCCCACTTGGTGAAGGGACCAACTATGATGAAAACAAACATGGGAGCGGGATGTGCCCTCATCTTCCGAGAGAAGATTTGACATGGGTGGCACTTCTTGAATGATGCGATACAATCTTTGATTATTGTCGGCCATAAGTAACTAGCTCATAAAATATTTTGGGTTGTTTCTAACCTAGACAAATGACTGCCACATGCTCCAGTATGGAAATCATTAAGCATGATTTCCTCTTCTTCATGAGTGAGGCACCGATGAAGGATGAAATCTACACCTTGACGATAGAGAGTGTCTTCTAGGATGAGATAGTTCTTGGCCTAATGACGTATACGATGACTCTCATCATGAGAAGTAGAGGTGGGGCACTTCAAAGTCTAGATATAGACAAGTATATCTCCATACCAGGGGTCCGAAGATGCTATCAAAAACATGTCTCCTTAAATAGGTGATTCTTCGGGCATAACATCACCTGACTCAACCAAAAGTTTCGAGATGAGTTCCGTAAAGACCAGTGACTTTTTGGATTTCACAGAAATGAAATCTAAGTCAAATTTCTGGAGGACAACTATCCATCTACAGATATTTCCACCAATTAATCGTCATGTCAACACGTATTGAAACAGATTCAAAACGACAATGACAGTGGTCTTTCAAAACAACACATAATGACGAAACCGTTGGAGAACATGGACTACTGCCAATGAAATTTTTTCGATATGAGAATAATTGAGTTCCAGTCCAACCAGGCCTCAGATCAGGTAATAAATCACAGATTCTGAGAGCAAATCATCCTCCTGAACTAAGACATGTCGATGGTTGACTCTGCTGCAACCAAGTATAATAAGAAATCTTTGTTATAATTGGGTGGCCGAAGAAGAGGGGTAGTCATGAGGGCATGTTTCAATGCTTTGAAGGATCATTGAGTGACATCGTCCCAATGAAAAGGAACATCTTTCTTCAGTAAGCGCATAAATCCCTTTGTAATCTCGGCATAGTTTGCAATGAAATGCCGCAAAAATTTCTCTTTTCCCTAGAGACTCTAAAGTTGAAGGATTGTACATGGGGTAGGCAGCTGAAATATTGCCTCAACCTTGAGAGGATCAACCATGATCCCTGTTGTTGAAACTATGAAACCTAAGAGACGACCCGATGTCATGCAAAAACTACATTTGTTTGGATTCAAGCGAATCCAGAAATAGCGACATCGCTCAAAGATAAGTCAGAGTTGTGTGGGATGATCAGTTCTCTTATGAGAGCGTGGTACTAAATCATCTAAGTAGGCCTCAACGATATGTTTGAGATCATGGAAAGAAAAAGACATGGCCCACTGAAAGGTAGCGCCAACATTTTTCAGACCAAACGACATCTTACAATACGTGAATGTACCCCATGGACAAATGAATGTTATTTTGTGTTGGTTTTTGGGTTTTATTTGTATATGATTATATCCTGAAAAAACATCCATGAAAGAAAAGGCCTCACAACCTGCGCATTCATCGACTATCTGGTCAATAAATGGTGTGGGAAAATTATATTTTGGACAGGCCTTTTTCAAATCATGGAAGTCTGTACATACGAGAATCGTACACTATTTTTTGTTAACCAGAACGGGGTTTGACACCCATTGGGTCAAATGGAAGGGGTATATAAAACCTTCCTTGAGAAGCTTCTCCACTTCGACCTTAATAGTTGTTTCTTTCTTAGGATTAACTGGATGAATCTTTTTCCAAACCATCTTAGTGTAAGCATAAGTCATTATTTCGTGTTCAACAATCTTTGGATTGATGCCTGGCATTTCCTCGTAAGACCAAGAAAAAATGTCACGGAATTCCTTAAATAAATTTGTGTAGATTTGAATCTCTTCGGGGGAGTAGTCAACTCTGACAAAAACATTCTCCATGATGCTAGGGGTTCTAGAGGTGTTTATAGGTATAGTTTTGACAATGGTTTCCATATTATCCTCGGCATAAACATCATGTGTATCCAAAGGATTAATAGGACAATACCTATCTCTAGTCGTAGTCAAGGTGAATTCCCCTGCCTCAATTCTCCTTAACTCTGGGAGAAAATAAGATATGTGATGGAGATTGTCCCAAGGTTTGTCCAGACTAGTCATTGCCTCCATGATTGCTTCGTCTGAGGGAAAGACTAATTCTAAAGAATTTGTATCAGTGAGGGAACCTTGAGCCCAAATAGGCTCTGGAATAAGATCTAACTCTTGTTCGAGAGTTGGATCAATGTTGGCGGAAGCTTGCTGGACTAAAGAGTACACTACTTATACCGCGGACAAGGGCATGGACACACCATGGTACCCTATCCCTTCCATCATGTCTGATGGGGGAGGAAGAATCCACAAATTGTTGAAGTAAGTCCTACGAAATGACGAAACTTGGAACACCTCAACCTTATGGTGGTCAGATATGAATTTAACATCGCCTTGAGGAGGTGGGTAATCGAAATTTCCCATCAAAGGTGGGCACAAACCAACCCCTATGTTGATTATGCCAGGCTGAGGGTTATTAATCATTGGGACCATGGATGCCCCTAATGAAGGGTCACGACGGGAGAAAGACAATTGATCAATGGTCACAATCCAGCCTTCGTGTGGAAATAACAAGACCTGGAAAAATGTAGTGACTACTGGTTGCATAACATAGGTCCAACTACTTCCTAACAAGAGATTGCAGTTGAGAAATGCAACGACCACTTCAACCTCGACACACACAAATTTTCCTCTTAACTACATAGGAAAAGAGGGGATAATTCCATGTTATCAGAATAAACGATCGTCGAAAGAGGTAAGAAGAGTAGGTGATGGACACAAAACAGGCTGTCCAATGGCTTTCCAACATGCCAAAGAAATTACACATGTTGAGGCACCCTCATCAACCACTGTGTAGAAAATGTTCTGATTAAACATTTTCGTGGTGTAAGCCACTACTATCTGGAATTCTATGTGGTAAGGGAGACGAGGTTTTAAGTCGGTTGTATCAAGCATGATCGTACCCAGATTACAAGTCTCGACGAATCCTAAAGCGAATAACAAGGCCTTTCTTTTGGAAGGGTATCTTTGGAGGACTTCCAAAGTAGAAATCACATAAGGGGTTTGAGACAAATCCTCCACCATAGAGTAGTTACGGGTGTCCCTTGCATTTGGGTTGTGAGAAGTTTTATTAAATGCACCTTTTGGGATGTGTGTCATGGTTTCACCCAACGTCTTCTCGATCTAAAGAGGAAGAGATGGGGTTTAAGCTTATTTACCTTTCTCAGAGGTGCTTGGCTTGTTGTAATCATGTGCTCTAGTCGATATATAGGCATCACCTTTCATCATATACACATTCGCGGATGCAGGATTGTATTGACTGCCCCCTTCCGTGCTTGCAGAGGCTTGAGTTATATTTTGGCCATGCTGAAAAGGGTTTGTTAACATAGTAGGTTGCTACTATGATAATGATGTTTGGGCCTCTACAAGCCGAGGGCATTGGTGAGTCGGGTGGTCTTCCGCACACAAATTACACGGATACCTCGATTTCCTTTTCTCGATGCTTCCCCTGCCAGCATTATTAGTGGGTTTCTTATCCATCTTACCCTTTTTACGTTGTTTTTTCTTTCCATCAGGCTGTTGGGTGGCCTTCAGATTTGTCAATTGCACACTGTGTACATCCAAAGTTTGGGTAGGGAGAGAAGTCAGAACCGTAATCTGGTTGGCCGTTGTATGCTAGATAGACAATTGTTGCAATTGTTTCATCATTTGTTCAGCGGGATTTGTTTGTGTTGAACCAACAATACCATCAACATGTGGTCTAGCTCGCTGTCTACTTTTATCAAGTATTGATCATGGTGCATTTGGAAAGATCTTGTACAGTAGACTAGACTGAGAATAGATTAGCTCAAGCTGTTGAGCTCTCATGATTGCATCTTCTTCGGAAAAAACTACCGACGTTGCAACATATTTGGATAACTGTGGGACCAAAGACTTAAGGAACCATTCTAGAAGGAATGATGGTGGGACTAGCACCTTAATCAAACTCTTCTAGTGTCTCCACTCTTGGATGTGATCAGAGATATGGTCTTCTTTTGTCTGTTCAAAATTGACCAGCAATTCTATGCCAACGTCGTATCTCATAGGTAATTGGAAATGGTTTAGGAAGGCTATTGCCAATTCACCGAAGGAAGATTATCTTGAGCGGTCGAGCTCAATGTACCATTTCACAGCACTCCCAATGAGAGTATGTTGAAACAATCACAACTGTATAGAGTCATCTTTCAACTAATTAGATGAGCACCAAAGGTGAAAAGTAGTCACATGATCACCTGGATATTCATTAGTCTTGGCTTCAAACTTTGGTATGTCTGAAAGAAACTTCGTCAGCATAGGGGGCCAATGCGGATCATGACAGATAGGGTCATTCAACAACCTTATTAAGTCTGGAAAATGCAAGGTTGCTAGGAAAGGTAGTTTGGGTTGTTGGAGATAACCATGGAAAAAGGGGCTTGGAGTTTGACTGGCACCAGGTTACCAGGAAAACTTGGGTTGTTGGTTGGGGTTCTAGTAAAAACCATGGCCAAGAATAGCCTATGGATTTTACGTTTGAGGAGACATCATCAGTTGATTCCTGAAATAGGATGTAGATGGTTGGGCATGCCTTACATTCGGAGGACTTTGGGAAGGGTTTCCCCATGCCGATCCCATGGGCATCGGTACTGCACCTTTCCTAAGGTTCCATTGGTTGTGAAAAGAATTACCCCAGATCGACATTCCTGATGAGGGAACTGATCCCTACCAAGAATTCCAAGGTTCTGATGTGGAAGAAGTTCCTGGGTTTTCCCCCTGTGCAGGAATAGTACCATGCATAGGATTAGGTTGTCCGTAACTTGGGTTTCCCCCAATCAAGAAAGAAGCTGATGAGAAAGCATTGTTACCAAACACACCAAACAAATAAAATGGTCTTGAACCTATCGACATATTATGAGAAGGTGGTCCTTGACTCCTTGCTCCAAATGAACTATGGTGTGTGTTTGGCCGAGCAGATTATTAGTGGGTACTGCCGAGTGAAGGGGATGAAGGAGGTATATAACCTCCCCCGTAAGGGAAAGTGTTAAAGGGGGCTGAAGTGCCTCTCATGGGTCCTTGTAGAGGATCATTAGAGATCCCTTCCCCTAGACCTAAAGTTTGTAAAGTGGAGTAGGATAGTACAGGGTTTGTACCTTAGCTAGGCATCACATATGAGAACGGAGGGTCTGTCGCACTCTGTGTGAAAGGAGCAGTGGCCACCACCAAATATGGGATTGGACCACTAATCAAGGTAGAGGCATTCAAGACCATAGTGGCTCAAACTGGTGATGGTGGGTTCAGAGGTGGAACACCCCCTGTGGTGACAGTCGTAGTGGGAATAGAATCATTCCCAAAAGAAGTAGCAGCATTTGTTTCTATTGCTATGTGTGACACTATCTGGCACCCATAAGGATAAATCTGTATGATGATGGGCACCAAAATATCAGTGGTTAGCATTTCAGGTGGACTGAGAGCTTCTGCTCCAAGGTCTGAAATAGTTGGTTCCTTCGGACTTTGGTCGAGCACAGTTTCTCATGACCCGGTTGCTTCAAAAGACCCTTGTTGGTCTAGCTTTTTCCTTAGTGGTGGTGGGGGTGGCTCTAGTGTAACCGATGGTAGGCCAAGAAGCCTTTGTGACCAGCTCATGATTCTCCACTGTGTGAGAAGATCAAAGATGCACTAGGTATTTCTATTCATTCAAAAACAATACACACTAGAAAAAACTCCCTACAAGATAAAACAAGCAAACACTAAACTAGTTGGAAGAACAATTACAACAACCAGCACTAGAGCAACTTATTGGTGTAACTGCAACTCGAACATGGAAGCACCCTCCAGGTACACTCTACAAAGTGTGGCCTGATTTATGTCTTGGGTACCACAGTATACCCCTGTAGTCACCTGTGTATGTCTCTAAGAAAGATAGGCAACTAGGTTGCCATCACGCGAACAGTCACTAGGCGGGTACAGTCGATAGTCGGCTAGACCACAATGAGTAGGGTATTAAGCCCAAAACCTGTCAAGGGTATCAAAAGCAAGTGGTCTGGAAGAAAAATAAGGACCTTGAATGGATTCGAGACCCACGAAGCTCCGTGGCAAATGAAATCGACAAAATCCCAAGACAGACCCTCTATATGTGTTCTCCACTACGATTGGTCCAACTTTGGAGGGGTTATCTCCGCTACCTTTTCGCATGTGACCTCGTGTTTATCCCCTATGTTAGAGGGGGGTCCTAGATAAATTTCATGATACTATACTTTTAACACTCCCTAGCATAGACTCTTATGTATGTTTTGTAGCCTTGAAGAGTTTCCTCTCCAACCTAAATCAAGGCTCTAGCCTAGACTAATTGATGGACCCTACAAACATAATGTCTAGTTGATTTTAATTAATCGTTAATTTTTTATGTCTTCTATTAAGTAAAAGGTTATGAAAGTGAAACTAATGATGTTTGAGAGATGAAAGAAAAAATAAATAGAAAGATGGAAACAAAATAACTTCTTCTTGACACAATTCTTAATCAACTTTTCAAACTAAAAACAATTCTAAGATCTTTGAACAACAAACTCAAAAATTATTTCACTCGACTACGAGCTACTTATTGTCCTAAGTAAACATACAAGAACTTATAAAAGAGAAAATTTTCCTGGTTACTAATGCAAACCAATAACTACTTAAGCAAACCAAGAAATAAAACGTTTTTTTGTTTATTTAATGCTCGCAAAGAAAAAGGAAAAATGATGACAAGTAAAGACCAAGAAAATTTTTGGCCTAAGTACAGATCGCAAAGAGTTACCGACAATAACACACAAAATGATGAAAGTAGACTCTCACACTTGTCTAAAAACCCTATAAATTTTTATTTTTTTTAATGAAAAATAAAGTTATTGTTGTGATCAAACCTAAGTTGTTGACTGCTATTACGGAGACCAAGAACCTTGAGAGGTATAACTCTTGACAAGGAAAAATATGATTGCCTCTCCTTAAACACAAATTTTCTCAAGGGACATGATGTTGACAGTTCAATAGGCAGCATGTGCACGCGAGCGGTGTAAGGTCAGAGCGTGTGTACATGCATGCAGACCTTATGCCAGCTGCTTGTACCTCTGTAACTCTCCAAAAAATGAAAAGACAAGCAATCGAGCACTGGCAGAGACTACTGATATTGAGAACCAGAATCTCTTAAAGACTCAAAAACTTACTTTGACAGAAAAATAAAACAATTCAAGGAAAATTTCATAGAACAAAACCAATCTAAGGTGAAACCTAAGCTACAAACTACAAAAAATAGAGACTAGAATGAGTTCCATAAAACCCCTGAGAATGATCACTTTTGACAGGGGAGAGGATGACTGCCTCTTTAATAAATAAAAACTGAACCTAGCCACACTAATGTTACTTCATCATCTAGCATGTCCACGTGGGTTGTGTGAATATTGGGCGCATGTACATGCATGCAGGCCTTATACAGGTTGCGTGCACCTCTATGAATTCCCGAAAAGAAAATGCAGCCAAGCAAAGAAAGAAGGGAGTACTGGTATGGAAGACCAAAATCCCTGCTAGCTCAAAATTTTGTAGAAACTCTAAAAACAAGTAATGAAACCAAATTTTTTAGAAATACCCAAAAAAGCCCTCCCAAAAAACCCAAAGATCCCCATTATGGTCGTCAATTTTGTTGTGGTTGGGAAACCCTCCTACGGACTTAGCATTTAAGGGCTCTAATCATGCATGCAAAAAATGACCATTTCAAAGGCTTCTACTCTTTTCTATTCTCCCAACACAAAACCCCACATTCATGTAATACAAAGGTGAAAACAAGATTCGATAACTCTACCTTGATTCCTTCATTTGATCTTGATCCCTTTTCTTTCACTCGCTCTTTGATATCAAGCCTCCTCCCAAAGATGACATGCATTCACACATGAACAAACAAAAAACTACAAACATGCATTTCATATACTAATTGTTGGGTTAGTTGTGACAATATCATGAAATAAATATTCAACTTAAACACATGATATGGCGGGATGGGAAAAGTATTCCTTTTGTATTAATATTCACAAGAGTAAACTTACAATATGTGATTGACACTGCTCCTTGAAACTGATCCTGGGCTCCTCTTCTACTGTCCTCCAACTGTTTTTCTTTATACTTCTCTTTACACAAGGATGGCTAAAGGTTGGGACAAGGGGAATCCTCAATTGGGTATAGTCTCTTTATTATGATTTTCCTCTTTTCAAATGGGACCCTTACCCCTTCTTTTATAGGCTAGAAGGAGCTAGGTATTTGGTTGAATGACCGGCCATGCATTGCCAAAAGGTTTAGCTAACTTACCCAAAGTTGTGTGTTGCATCAACAAATTTCCTTTTTTCATGCTTTTGTAGGTACACGCGGGATGTAGTGAGGCAGCTAGCATGTACACTCGTGTAGTTTTGGAGTAGGGCACATGGGCCTTTAAAAAGGGTGTTTTTAAGAAGACTTGTTCAGTACTGGCTTGGAAAATAAGGCATATGGGATGGCATGATGTTAGGTAATGTAGTGACCATGAATTCATTAAAGCTACCGTGAATTAAAACAGAGCGGAAATTTTGAACTTACTAAAAATTCGCTTACTCTAGCATATTCATTCCCAGATTTTGATAAATAAACTAACATTTTACATAACAATTTGCATACAATTTAAATTTAAGTAAACACTTCACAATTTTGAGTTTAAATTAAATACCTGTCTCTGATGCTACTATCTGCAGCAGCTTGAATCTTCGCTTGAACCTTCGCTTGAACACCCCAAAACCGGCCACCCTACCGACCAGTACGCCTGGCCCTAGGACATCTACGGACGTCCTAGCCCTCCGAGCCCAAAATCCCTCAGCCCCGGTGTGCACTGTAAATCCCACTGTTCTAACTCTCTCTCAAAGCTCCCCCCAAAAATCTCCTCTCCTCCACTGCATGAATGAATCATCCCCCTCCAAAATCTCCTCCTCCTTCCCCTATGCCTCCTTCACCGCCCCCCACATCTTCACTCCTCACCAAACCTTATCCATACATTTATTTCTATTAAATGGCTTATCCTTTACTTAATGTTCATTTTATGTATGGGTTACGTTATCCCTTATGGGATACGTAACCCATTTAACCTCATATTTTATTTTCCCCATTTTAATACATAATTAATCAATTACTCTAATTAATAATCAATTAATCACTAACCATTAATTTAATAATTAATTAACTAA
>SNQJ01S0058629.1:0-33355 GCA_010110895.2 Picea sitchensis
TCTCCTCTTGTATGCATGTGAAGAAAGAGGTTTCAGATTCGGGTAGAAGGTCAAAAGTTAAGTCTAAAGGGTCATTTTCTGCGTATAAGTTTAGAGCCCTAGCTTATTAGTCCGTAGGGTAGAAATACCCAACAACAATCGGGGTTGGTGGAATCTTGTTGGACTAAAGAGTATGCCACTTCTGTTGTGGACAAGGGCATGGACATACTGTGGTGCCCTGTCCCTTCCATCATGGTTGATGGGGAAAGAAGAATCCACAGATCGTTGAAGTAAGTCGTGAGAAATGATGAAACTTGGAAAATCTCAACCTTATGGTGGTCATATTTGAACTTAACATCGCCTTGAGGAGGTGGGTAATTGAAAGTACCCATCAAATATGGGCACAAACTAACCCCTATGTTGACTACATTGGGTTGAGGGTTATCAATCATTTGGACCACAGATGTCCCCAAGGAAGGGTCAAGACGGGAGAAAGACAACTGATCAATGTTCACGATCCAACCCTTGTGTGGAAACAACAAGACACGGAAAACTGTACCGACTACTGCTTGCATATCATAGGTCCAACTCTTCCCTAACAAGAGATTGTAGTCGAGATATGCATCGACCACTTCAACCTCCACACACACGGTTTTCCCTCCTAACTGCATAGGAAAAGAGGAGATAATGCCATGTGGTCAGAACGAACGACCGTCGAAAGCGGTAAAAAGAGTAGGTGACGGAGACAAAGTGGACTTGCCAATGGCCTTCCAACATGCCAAATACATTACACATGTTGAGGCACCCTCATCACCCACCGTGCAAAAAATGTTCCAAGTTAAAATTTTCATGGTGTAAGCCACGACTATCTAGAATTCTACGTGGTAAGGGAGATGAGGTTTCAAGTCGGTTGTATCAAGCATGATCGTACCCGGATTACAAGTCTCGACGGATCCTAAAGTAGCTAATAGAGCCTTTCTCTGGGAAGGGCAACTTTGGAGGACTTCCAAAGCAGACATCGCACAAGGGGTTTGAGACAAATTCTCCACCACAGAGTAGTTCTGGGCGGCCCATGTGTTTGGGTTGTGAGAAGATTTCTTAAACACACCTTTTGGGATGTGTGTCATGGTTTCTCCCAACGTCTTCTTGATCTGGAGAGGAAGAGATGGGGTTTCAACTTCTTTACCTTTTCAGAGGTGTTTGACTTGTTGTAATCATGTGCTCTAGTCAATATATAGGCATCGCCTTTCATCATATACACATTCGCGGATGCAGGATTGTTTGAAGATGGAGGGGGTCCTTGGCTGCCCCCTTTCGTGCTTGTAGAGGCTTGAGTTAGATTTTGGCCATGTTGAAATGGGTTTGTTAACACAGCAGGTTGTTGCTGTGACAATAACTTTTGGGCCTCTACAAGCCGAGGGCATTGGTGAGTTGTGTGGTCTTCTGCACACAGATTACACAGATACCTCGACTTCCTTTTTTCAGTTTTTCCCTCACCAACATTATTAGTGGGTTTCTTATCCCCCTTACCCTTCTTACATTGTTTCTTCTTTCCATCAGGCTGTTGGATGGCCTTCAGATTTGTCAATTGCACACTGTGTACATTCGACGTTTGGGTAGGGGGAGAAGCCAGAACAGTAGTCTGGCTAGATGCTATATGCTGGATAGACAATTGTTGCAATTATTTCATCAGTTGTTCAACGGGATTTGTTTGTGTTGAACCAACAATACCATCGGCATGTGGTCCAACTCTCTGTCTAGTTTTATCAAGTATTGATCGTGGTGCATCTAGAAATATCTCGTACAGTAGATCAGAATGAGAATAGATTAGCTCAAGCTGTTGAGATCTCATGATTGCATCTTCTTCGGAAAACACTCCCAACGTTGCGACGTCTTTGGATAACGGTGGGACCAAAGAATTAAGGAACCACTCAAGCAGGAATGATGGTGGGACTGGCACCTTAATCAAACTCTTCCTATGTCTCCATTCTTGAATGTGATCAGAGATATGGTCTTCTTTTGTCTGTTCGAAATTGGCCAACAATTATGTCCCAGCATCGTATCTTACAGGTAATTGGAAATGGTTTAGGAAATCCATTTCCAATTCGTCAAAGGAAGAGTATCTTGAGCGGTCGAGCTCAATGTACCATTTCTCAACACTCCCAATGAGAGTACATTGAAACAATATCAACTATATGGAGTCGTCTTTCAATGAATTAGATGAGCACCAAAGGTGAAAAGTAGTCACATGATCTCTTGGATTTTCGTTAGGCTTGGCTTCAAACTTTGGTATGTCCGAAGGAAACTTCGTCGACATAAGGGGCCAACGCAGATCGTGACAGATAGGGTCGTTCAACAACCTTGTTAAGTCTGAAAAATTCAAGGTTGCCAGGAAAGGTAGTTTGGGTTGTTGGTGATAACCATGGAAAAAGGGGCCTGGGGTTTGACTGGCACCAGGTTGCCAGGAAAAGTTGGGTTGCTGGTCCAGGTTCTGGTAAAAACCATGGCCATGACCAGCGTACGGATTTTACATTTAAGGAGACATCATCGTATGATTCCCTAAATAGGACGTAGATGGTTGGGTGTGCATTACATTCGGAGGACTTTGGGAAGGGTTGCCCCATGCAGATCCCATGGGCATAGGTAATGCACCTTGCCCGGGGTTCCATTGGTTGTGAAAAGAGTTTCCCCCGATCGACCTTTCTGACGATGGAACTGATCCCTGCCAAGAATTCCAAGGTCCTGATGTGGAAGAAGTTCCTGGGTGTGCCCTCTATGCAGGGATAGTACCCTGCATAGGATTAGGTTGTTCGTAACCAAGGTTGCCCCCAGTCAGGAAATAAGTTGACGAGAAAGTGTTGTTACCAAATGCACCGAACAAAGAAAATGGTGTCAAACCTACCGACATATTATGAGAAAGTGGTCCTTGACTCCCTGCTCCAAATGAAATGTGGTGTGCATTCGGCCCGGTGGATTGGTGGTGGGCACCACCGAGCGAAGGGGACGAAGGAGGCATATGAACTCCTCTGTAAGGGAAAGCGTTAAAGGGATATGAAGTGCCCCCCATGGGTCCTTGCAGTGGAGCGTTAGAGCTCCCTGCCCCTATACCTAAAGTCGGTAAGGTGGAGTAGGAAAGTACAGGACTTGTACCTAAGCTAGGCATACCGTATGAGAACAAAGGGCCTGTCGCACTCTACGTGAAAGGAGAAATTGTCCCCACCAAAGCCAAGATCAAACCACTGCTCTAGGTAGAGGCAGTCGAGACCATGGTGGCTCAGACCGGCGATGGTGGCTTAAGAGGTGGAACACCCCTTGTGGTGACAACCGTAGTGGGAATAGGAGAATTCCTAGAAGAAGTGGTAGCATTTTCTTCCATTGTTGTGTGCGACACTGTCTGGCACTCGTAAGGATAAATTTGTATGATGATGGGTGCCAAAAAATCATCGATTGGAGTTTTGGGTGGATCGAGAGATTTTGCTCCAAGGTCTGAAATAGTTGGTTCCTCTGGATGTTGGTCGGGCATAGTTTCATGTGACCCGTTCACTTCAAAAGACCCTTGTTGATCTAGCTTTCTCCTTAGCAGTGGCGGGGGTGGCTCCAGTGTAACCAGTGGCAGGCCAAGAAGCCTTCGTGACTAGAGAAGCTCGTGATTCTCCACTGTGTGAGAAGATCAAAGACACACTAGGGTTTTCTATTCATTCAAAAACAACACACACTAGAAAAAGTCCCTACAAGATAAAACAAGCAATGACTAAAATATTTGGAAGAACGGTTACAACAACCAACACTAGAGCAACTTACTAGTGCAAGTCCTAATCGAACATGGAAGCACCCTCCGGGTATAATCTGCAAAGTGTGGCTCGATGTCTATCTTAGGTACCGTGGTCTACCCTTGCAGTCACTTGTGTAAGTCCCTAAAATAATGGCAACCAGGTTGTCAGCGCGTGAACAGTCACCAGGCGGGTACAGTCGACAGTTGGGTGGACCGCAATGAGCAGGGTATCAAGCTCGAATCCTGTCAAGGGTATCGAAAGCAAGTGGTCCAGAAGACAACTAATGACCTCAAACAGATTTGAGACCCATGAAGCTTCGTGGCAAATGCAATCGACGAAATCCCAAAACAAGCCTTCTATATGCGTTCCCCACTATGCGTGGTCCGACTTTGGAGGGGTTATCTCCGCTACCTTTCTGCATGTGACCTCTTGTTTATCCCCTGTGTTAGAGGGGGGTCTTGGATAACTTTCACGATACTGGACTTTTAACACTCCCTAGCACAAACTCTTATGTATGTTTTGCAGCCTTAAAGAGTTTCCTCTCCAACCTAAATCAAGGCTCTAGCCTAGACTAGTTGATGGACCCTACAAACATAAATTCTAGTTGATTTTAATTAATCATTAATTTTTATGGATTTTCTTAAGTCAAAGGTTATGAAAGTGAAGCTAGTGATGTTTTGAGAGACGAAAGAAAATATAAACAGAAAGATGGAAACAAAATAACTTATTCTTGACAAAAATTTAATCAACTTTTAACACTAAAATTTTTCTAAGATCTTTGAACAGTAAACTCAAAATAGTATTTCTCTCGACTACGAGCTACTTATTGTCCTAAGTAAACAACCAAGAACTTATGAAAGAAAAACTTTTCCTGGTTATTTATGCAAACCAACAACTACTTAACCAAACCAAGAAATAAAAGAGTTTTTTTTTATTTAATGCTCACAAAGCAAAAAGGAAAAATGGCGACAAGTAAAGACCAAGAAAAATTCTGGTCTAAGCAAAGATCACAAAGAGTTACTGATGATAACACAAAAGCTTATGAAAGAAGACTCTCACACTTGTCTAAAAACCCTATGAAAGAAAAAAAATTGAGGAAATATTTTCAATGAAAAAGAAAGCTATTGCTGTGATCGGACCTAAGTTGTTGACTGCTATGACAGAGACCAAGAACCCTGAGAGGTATAACTCTTGGCAAGGAAAAGGATGACTGCCTCTCCTTAAACAATTTTTTTCTCAACAGGTACATTGTTGATAGTTCAACAGCCAGCGTGTGCACGCGAGCTATGTAAGGTTAGAGCACGTGTACATGCATGCAGACCTTATGTAGGCCGCGTGTACCTCTGCAAGTCTTCAAAAATGAAAAGACAAGCAATCAAACACTGGAAGAGACTACTGGTATTGAGAACCAAAATCTCTTGAAGACTTAGAAACTTACTTTGTCAGAAAAGAAAAACAATTCAAGGACAATTTCATAGAACAAAACCAATCTGAGGTGGTACCTAAGCTACAAACTACAAAAACAGAGACCAGAATGAGTTTCAGAAAACCCCTGAGAATGATCACTTCTGACAGGGAAGAGGATGATTGCCTCTTTAATAAAAAAATTCTTAACTTAACCACGCTATTGTCACTTCATCAGCTAGCGTGTCCACGCGGGCTGTGTGAAGGTTGGGCGTGTGTACATGCATGCAAGACTTATACAGGTCACGTGTACCTCTGTGACTTTCCGAAAAGAAAATGTAGCCAAGAAAAGAAAGAAGGGAATACTGGTATGGAAGACCAGAATCCCTACTAGCTCAGACTCTTGTAGAAACTCGGAAAAAAAGGTGATGAAACCAATTTAAAACTACCAAAAAGTATCCCCAGAACACCCGAGAGATCCCCAGTATGGTCGCCAATTTTGTTGTGAGTGAGAAATCCCCCTATGGACTAGCACTTAGGGTTTTATTATGCATGCAGAAAATACCTAAAGATTCCTACTTTTTACCATCATCCCAGACCTAATCCCCATTATTCTTAAGAAAATACATAGTTAAGAAGATCGAGCGAACATACCTTATTTCCAACATTTGGTATCGATCCCTCTTCATTCTTGGTTGCTCTTTGACTGCAACTCTCCTCCCAAGGCTAACCTGCATTCACAAAAGACAAACAAAGAACTCCACATGCATTTGATCTACGGATTAATGGGTTAGAGATTTAATCAACATGTACACAATAAACAATGAAAACCTCATATGGTGGGACATGAAAAGTACTTCTTTATTATTAACTTCACTAAAGCAACTTACAATGATGATGATGGCCACTGCTCCACGAATATGGTCCTGGGCTCCTCTTTTACTGTGCACCTAACTACTAACACACTTGCTTCTCTTCTTCGTTGAAATTACAAAATGGTTGCAGAATCTTGGGCAAAGGGGAATATGAATTTAGGTAGAGTTTCTTTACTATGATTTTCCTCCTTTCAAATGGGACCCCTACCCCTTCTTTTATAGGCTAGAAGGAGCTAGGTATTTAGTTGAATGACTGGCCATGCATGGTCAAAAGGTTTAGTTAACTTACCCAAAACTGTGTGTTATGTCAGCAACTTTCCATTTTTCATGCTTTTGTAGGTACACGTGGGTTGTAGTGGGTCAGCTAGAGTGTACATGCAGACTGTAGTGGAGTAGGGCGCATGGGCCTTTAAAAAGGGTGTTTTAAAGAAGATTTGTTCAGTACTGGCTTGGCAAAGAAGGCATATGAGATGGCCTGATGTCAGGTAAGTATGTCTGGTACAAATTAGGGTTATAACAATAAGGGGACCACTTTGGATTTCATCCATTTGTACATCTTATTAACCATGATAAGACAATAATGATTCATCTTTATATTCATCCAACAATGCATCATATACCAATGAAACCATATCAATCCACTTGACATCTATCCATTCTCATTAAGGACAATACATATTACATTTGACATCAATCATCAATCAATCCTTTGGCATCAATCAATCAAACCTTTGGCATCAATGACAACCTGATCCAACAATTACATGAAGCACCATTGGCAGAGCACTAGGGATATATGAAGACCTATAGATAGGTGAGGGGGGGATTCTCCTGGAAGGGTCTCAAGGAGGATGTACTTCGGCATGTGAGGAAGTGCATAAATTTCCAACAGAACAAGTCAGAGTTTACACATCATGCAGGAATGCTTTAGCCATTGTCGATTCTGGAGAAAAAGTTGAATAAATTTTCCATGGACTTCATTACAAGGTTGTGAAAGGTACAGGGAAGGGACTATATCTATATGGTAGTGGACAAATTGACTAAATATGTGCACTTCTTTTCCATTCCTTTAGAGTATAGGGAATCTCAGGTAGAAAATATATTCTTTAGGGGGGTGTTCAAACGACATGGTCTTCTGAGGAACATAGTCAGTGACCGATATAGCAGGTTTCTCAGTGCATTTTGGCAGGATATATTTAGGTTATATGGGACAAATTTGACACCTAGTACTAACTATGACCCCCAGATAGATGGAAAGATCGAGATAGTAAACAAATGGATTGATGGGTACTTGAGGAACTATGTTTAAGGGAAACAACAAGCATGGATAAAGTGGTTGCATCTCGGGGAGAATTTTTACAATACTACTCATCACATGTCCATCAGTATGAGCCCATTCAAGGCATTCTATGGATATGATGCCCCATATTTTGTGGATTTGGATTTTGGGGAGAGAAGAGCTCCCAAGGATAAAGATTGGTGGCAGGAAAGCCAGGACATATTGAGAGTCTTGAAGGAGAATTCACAGGCCACTCAAAATCAACAAAATATGTATGCAGATAGGAACAGGGTATAACATAACTTTGAGGTTGGGGACATAGTCTTTCTCAGGTTACAGCCTTCCAGACAATCGTCGTTGAAGAAGAGTGGTGCATAGAAGCTAGATCCTTGATTTTATAGACCCTATAAAGTGATAACAAGAGTTGGGGAGGTAGAATACGATTTAGAGCTACTAGAGGGTAGTAGGATCCACAACACCTTCCATGTATCCTAGCTCAAGAAGGCATTAGGACAACAATTCATCGCTTTGGCAAATATTCCTCCACTAGATGAGGAAGGAAAGTTGGTTCTAGCTCCCGAGATTATTTTTTATGTCAGGGAGTGGAGGTTGAGAAACATAGTCATTTGAGAGTACTTGGTCATATCGAGAGGATTACTCACAGAGAATGCTACTTGGGAAGGAGAGTAGATCTTACAACACCCTAATTTGTAGTTGCTTGACTACAAGAAACATTGGGAAGGGAGGACTGTAATGTCCCCTTCCAATTGATCATGATGGAGGATGACTTAATAGCCTATATGACTGTCGTAGGCTATAGTCAACAATGAAAAGGGATTCAATGAGGTTTATTTGGTGTCACTACATTAAAATAATGACAAATCATAAAGTGAAATTAAATAAAAATAAATAATTATAATTAAATGAAATTGGAGGGAGAATAAAGTGTGGGTTTGATTTGGTCAAAAAGGGGAAAGATCTAAAAGGCTTGGAAGAAGGATAAATATATGGGTAACCCTTATATTTGGCATTATGATTTGATCTCTCATTTTCGAGTGCTCTTGGAGCCATTGTTTCGTTGGGGTTTAGCAAAACCCTTCCACTATTGCAGTTTGGTTTTGGTGGTGTAATATCCACCCTATCTAGGCAAGAGGGGAGTCCACCTAGGATTTTTCTTGGAGATTCAATTTGAGGTTTATGTTCAATTGGAGGTTTGCGCAGGAATTTTGCGAAGATTTTTCGGAAGAGACAAATCTAGAATTTTGCAGGTTTGATTACATGGTATCCCGTACATGGTATCTAGAAATCGTGGTTGAGCGCATCCCCGTGGTTTGAGTACATGGTATCCCATGAGTCACCGCTAGACATCCAACTATCATCCCACGAGGACCTATGTGATTGGGGTTGCAACGGGTTGTTTGGAACATGTACATGAAAATTACAGGATGGATTGGAAGGCCACTCACAGAGAGGACATTACTATAGCACAGAATTGCAGGGATTGGAGAGCCTTGAATCAGTGGACATCATAGATTGGCATCATTCCGGGTTTTCTTTGTATTATTTATGCTGGTGTATTTTGCAGCTTCCTTGTAGCCATTAGACCTGTGTGATTAAGAGTATTTTGTAGTTTTTATTATAGCCATTAGATATATTTGTATTGCTAATATTTTTTGGGTTTCACACCATAATAAGATTCCATGGTTATTTGCTCTATTTTATGTGCAATGGATGCATGCAATATGCTTGACAATATTCCTAGATGAGCAAACTATTTGTAAAAAGTTAACAACAACTTTAGTGAAATTTTTTGACACATTTACACAAGGAGAAATAACAATTTTTGAATAGTAAACATAATATTCCCACCTAGCCTAGTTGGGGACATTACAAAGAGTATTTTTTTTCTTATCCATAGCTAAAGGTCCTAATTTACAATTGTTTTCAAGCCCATAATAATATTTTCACCCTCCATTTATCCTCAACTATGGTTCCAATTAAGCTTGTGATGGATATTGATTATGATATATTTGTATGAAGGAACTTCATCCAAGCTATTGCCTTCATATACAAAAGTATTATAGATGATATTTTTGTATTTAATCATCATAACCTTTATTTTTCTAGTGTTCATAGTCATACCTATACTAGAGAAAAATTCCTTGAGGTTTATTAGATTTTTACCAATGTCATCGGGACTCTTCACCATAAGAACAATATCATCAATGCAAAGAATAAGGATGATGACTATTCAAGAGAGAGTCAGACCGACATAACTTGGATCTTCCAAACAATATTCTAACTTGTCGATGTATATGCCAAAAAGGGAAAGGGACGAGGGACAACCTTACTTGGCTTCTATATTATAGTTATTTTCTTCTAACCTACCCTTGGTGTTCCTAAATGTAGCAATAATGTTAACATACAAACTTACTGCAACAGCTCGCAACTCGAACGTAACTTTTATCTCTTTTGACCTATTCCAAAGGTTAATCCTAGGAACTATGTAAAAATATTTTCTAAAGTCAATGAAACAACAAAGGAGATTGGTTTTATTATTGTGACATTCATCTTTAATGATACTAAACATAACAAGGTGGTCCATAGTTGAATTATAGCCTCTAAATCTAGCCTAAACTTTATCTCTTTTCTATGGATTTATAGCCATACATTGATCTTGTTTTTAAAAATACTTCCATATAGATTGGATAAAATGGGGCTAATAATAATGGTCCTATAATGAGAGGGATTTATTTTATCCCAACTTTTAAAAATAGGTACAATGAAGATTTGAGTCTAGGGTTCAGGGAAGCCTTGATTGAATGCTAAATTGAAGATCTTGTGTATGTGAGGGAGGAGGATAGGCCCTCCAATTTTTAATATTTCATCTTGGTAGCCTTAAACATCCTTAGCTTTCCCCTTTGCAAGTTACTTAACCCCAAACTTTATGTCTTCTCTAGAAAAAACTTCATCCTCTGTAGAAATTTTTGGAATGTTATCCATGACAATAAGGGATTCATAAATATTTTTAAGGTAGGAATATCATTTTATATTTGGATAATAATATTTATTCATACCATCTGTAGAAATATATATTAAAAGTGGACTAAATGCATTACTTGTAACACTCCTATCGCGGGACTAAATGCATTACTTGTAACACTCCTATCGCGTGTCTTTCTCAATTAAACTATATATATATATATATATATATATATATATATATATATATATATATATATATATATATATGCTAGGAAAAAAAATGTACTAATTTTATTAAAGGTAACAAAATTACAGAAGTAGATCTCAAGAGATATTTCAGGATACCTTGAAAGGGCCTTTTACAAAGTGATTATACATCGTTTCTAAAAAAAACCTCCTATGGAGAGAAAGTTCAATGAATAAAACTATAATGCTTAGAAAGCAAATACTATGGGATATCATTTTTTCAAATACATATCATCCATGCTCTATAAAGAGAGCCAAAAATTTAGATACATGTACCTAATATATCCAACAAATACAAGTTTAAATGATCTAAAATTAGAGACAAATTGCTTCATTACACTAATTTGAATTCGTATGCAAAGCTTCTCAATTTTATGCCCCAACCCAATTTATAATTCTCTTCCACGTGGTGCTTTTTGATTGGTCCATGTGTCAGGATGTTATTGGATTACTAGAAATTCTATATAGGTCTAATCAACAAGGTGACATCAACACTATACCCTATCTATAATTTATTTAACCTATTTGTCTTTTGGATTCAACTTCAGTAGGCCATATCTTTTTCATACAATGTCTTATTGACCCCATTCAAATTGCATGCTCTTGACAATATCTTCAATGTGCAGATGTTTTTAGAAGAATTTGAGACAATCTAATTGGATTGGTTGTGAGGATCCTCCTGGATCACACCTCCCCACTAAGAAAATTTTGAACCACCAAAAGTATGATTTCATTCAGAAAGTAACTGAGGGTATAACTCCCTCACTTTTCCATTTTCTATCCATCGTGATTTACTTGGATGTATTCCTTTTATACCCACACAAATGTATTCTACATCTCCTCTTTGTAAAGTCGTCACCCTCCCTTCAATAATAACATCTTCCCACAACTCATCAAGATATTCAAGAGAAAAAACATCAAAAGAAGGAACTTGAACATTCTCACCTTGATCCATGATCATAGGAGGCTCATAAAGTTTCATTTTTTCAACATTAACTATGGAATACATCTACATATGTGGAGGTAACTCCAACTGGAAAGCATTGTCACCAATATTTTCCAAAATTGTAAATGGACCATACATGATTGGATTGAGTTTTTTACCTTCACCTTTAAGGTTTTCTTTGCTAATATATATCCAAACTTGATCACCAACTTGAGAGTGATGATTAACTCGATGATTTTCATGCCTAGCCTTATACTTGGCTTGGATATTTTCCAATTGTTCCTATATAGCTTGATGAACCAATTTGATCTTTTGGAAGAAATTCTTGGCTTTGTTTACATAGTTACATCCATCTTCCACTTAATCGTTCCCAAGAGTAAAGTCTAGAGGAGACTTAGGAAAATATCCAAAACATGTCTTAAAAGGAGACCTTAACTTGGAAGTGATGATCAACCTGATGATTTTCATGCCTAGCCTTATACTTGGCTTGGAACTTTCCAATTGTTCCTATACAACTTGATGAACCAATTGGATATTCTATATGAACTTCTTGGATTTGTCTACATCGTTACATCCATCTAACATTTCTCAAGTGTGAAGTCTAGATGAGACTTAGGAAAATATCCAAAACATGTCTCAAAAGGAGACCTCTATGTAGAATGTATGGCATAGTTATAGGAATTATGTACATAATACAAATGCTCATCCCAGAGCTTAGGATTCTTGTTACATTATCCTTGGAGTAAGTGTGTCATTGTCCCATTGACCACTTTTGTTTGTCCATCAGTTTGTGTATGAAAAGTAGTTCTCTTCTGAAGCTTAGTGTCTATTAACCCCAACAAAGTTGACCAAAATTCCCTAAGAAAGTGGGAATCTCAATCATATATGATGGATACGGGAAAACCAAAATGAACCCAAACTTGTTGGAACAACAAATGTGCATTATTTTCTCTTGTCGCATGTTTCTTATGAGGCACTAAAACACACAATTTTATAAATATGTCCACAAAAAAATATAGATAATCATGAACTTTCATATACATAGGAAAACCCCCTAAAAAATCCATAGAAACACTTTCCCATGGATGAGAAGGTACAAGAAGTAGCATATACAAACCCAATTTTTTGTTACTTGGTTTTCTAGTGGCACACACGACGGATCCTTTTACATATTTGGACATGGTTTCATACATATGAGGCCAATAACAATAGCATTGTAATTGAGCTACTGTTTTTCCTACACCAAAATGACCATGTATGAGAGAAGTATGTGCTTATCTGATTACATACACTCTTTCATCTCGTGGAATACACAATTTCCCGAGATGATATATCAATTTTCCATGTACATGATAATCTAGTTCTTCCACTTTAGTACCATGGATTGGTGTTTCATATGCATCCTTGAAATCTTCATATGTAGCATACTATTAAGTATAACTTTCATGAGATAATGAACTATGTTATAAAACATTGGATGCATTAACAAAAGGTATAGATAACAAATCTGGAACTTTATTTTTTATACCTTTCTCATACTTGATGACCAGATGAAATTGCTACAAGAATCCCTTCCACCAGAAATGATGTGACTATTGTAGCTTGGTTTGTGATTGGATATAATGCAAAGGTTGATGATCTATATGGATGATTGTTTGTTTTCTCATCAAATAGTGTTTCCACTTCTTCACACTCTTAACCAAAGAATAAAATTATTTGTCATAAGTAGGATAATTTATTACCACACTAGTGAAGGTATCAGAATGCTAACAAATTGGTTTCCTTTGTATTAAAACTTCTCCCATGGCATAATCACTTGCATCAGTTTCAATCATAAATGGTTGTTATAAATCTAACAATGCTAGAACTGGGGATATATTGATCTTCACTTTCAAAGTCTCGAAGAATTTTTGTTGTTTTCCTCCCCACTGAAATACCTACTTAGTACTTGTCAAATCATGCAAAGGAGATGCAATAAAATCAAACTTGACAATGAGCTTCATCCAGTATTGAACTTCCCCCGGGAAGCTCCTAACTTCTATTGCAATATTAGGCTTAGGTAATTTCATAATGGCTTCAACTATAGAGGGATCGATTTTTAATTCACCACCCCCTATAATATAGTGCAAATAAACTAAAAATGTTTTCCCAAATTCACATTTTGACATCTTTAAGTACAATTTCTCCTTTTTCAAGAAATCTAATACTTTCTTAACATGATTTACATGATCTTCCCAAATTGTACTAAAAACTAATATTTCATTAAAGTAGACTATTACAAAATAATCTATGAATGGCCTAAATAAATCATTCATACCTCGCATGAAAGTAGCGGGAGAATTACAAATCCCAAAGGGCATAACCAACCATTCAAATAAACCTTGTTTTGTTTTGAAAGTAGTTTTCCAAATATCATATTCAAAAATCCTTATTTGATGATAACCACTTCTTAAGTCTGACTGAGTGAAACAAGTTTCATTTTCAATTGATCCAACAAATCTTCAATACAAGGAAGACAGTAATAGTTCTTCACCATAATTTTGTTCAATTCCCAAAAATCCACACACATTCTCCATGTACCATATTTCTTTGGTACCAACACAATGGGTGATCTGGATGGAGAAGTACTTGGTCAGATGACTCCTTTCTCGAGCAACTCCTGAAATTGCTTCTTTATTTCTTCATTCTCAAGCATAGATAACCTATACATGCCAATGTTAGAAAGAGGTGCATCTTGTTGCAATTGGATCTCATGTTGTATCTATCTCCTTGGAGGAAATCCTTGTGGTTCCTAAAACACTTCATCGTAGTTAGAAATAATCTTAACTAATTCATACTTATGTTTAGGATCACACCCTTTGAAATATTTTGATTTATCATCATCCTTAGTTTTTACAATCATGAGTACAATTATTTTTCTTGCATTTACAAGCCTTTTCATTTGTCCTTATAGAAACTAGAGACAAGTTAGTCTTCTCACAATGGACTCTTACGATATACTCAATCCCATCCTTTGTAAGATGATAATTTTTCTCCTCCATATAGAATATAGCTTTATTCTCATACAAATAATGACTTCCTGATGTAGGAGCATCGCCAAAAAAGCACAAGCGTGGAAGATAGCTGAGCACACTAGCGCATATTTTGAAACGTTTTGAATTTCAAAGATCAATGTATTAATCTAATATATGACAAAATTTTTGAGTTATGAACATCTTTAATGATCGGAGGCTGAGCCATCACGTAAGATCAATGGGGAATGCATTTTTCTTTAATGTGAAGGATCGCAGTACAGATCTAGAGCTTTCTCTCTTCTTTGCCTGCCTCGATATTCATTGTAATAAATGTTAAGTAGTTGATAGCATTTAATTCAGATAGGATAACATAGAGTAGTTAGAGGGAAGAACTCAAGAAGTCTCCCTTTGTATAAAGATTTGTAAAATTTCCCAGTAGTTGTTGTTGCGGCTGAATCTAATGTGTGGATTGCCATTGTAAGCCAAGAATTGGAAGATACAGAGAGATATTGTATGAATGTATGTAAGTTTCAATTGAATGAATATAACAGAGGAATATTGTTCCAAATATGTGTTGTCGTGTGTGTCTATCTGAATGAATGAATGGTAGACTCTCTGTTATTTTTCAACACTCTATTATTTTTTGTTCTTATATCCAGGACCGCATTTGCTTTGTTGAATGTATGAGTCACTGTGAGGGGTAGATAAGTTTCAATTGTTTATCTTTATTTAGTGAGTGCAAGGTGTGAATAGTGTCTGCAAGGAGTGTGTGACCGAGTCTGTTTCGACTCGAAATCTCAGAAGAGATAGTGGAAATTATGTGTATGCAAGGAGTGCATCGACGTTTGCAAGGAGTGCATGAAGGAGTTTTCAAACTTGAAAGCTCAGAAGGAACAGTGTGATTTCAGTCATGGGAGAACGGTCGCAAGGAGTGAGAAGCCATCCACAGAGGAGAAAGTGTGGAGGAAATATTTGTTGAAAGGTGTGCACAGATCAAAACCTTGACTAAGTGTTGAAGATATTGTTCAGAGAAACAAGGGAGTCGAAGGAAGTTAAAGCTCAAGAGGGAGAGCGGTGAAAATATTCAAGGGAAGAAGTCTCTGGAGTCTTCACTGAAATTCAGTGAACGAGATTCATTCTCATAGGGATACAAATGATCCCATACCATCAGATTTGGTAAAGATACGAGGAGGATAGCCGTGGAGAGTGTTTCGACACTTCGGAGTTCAGAAAGTTTGGGAACTTGACAAAATACAGAGTCGTGAAGTCTGAAGTCGCGATTCAATCATGACAGTTGATCGTAGAAGGGAACATGGCAACGGATTAAGGAGTTTGGGTGTCGGAATATCAGAGGTTTGTGGGCGAAAGGCCTTAGAGTATCGCAAGGTCGTGAAGTCTGAACCGCAAAGAGGTAGACCCACGGGCATATTTTTGGTCACTTGTGGAAGAGACCTATGTGTGGGGGTAAAGTAGTTTCGGGTGCCCGTAGGGACCCAAGGAGTCGCTCTGACTCAGTGTTTTAAACGATCCAAGACCGGGAGGTCGAGAAGCCCTTTGGAGGGAAGGGGGTTTGCGCCAAGAGTGGTATCAGAGCAGAATATAGAATTGACTTCTGTAAGAAGAGGAGTAAGCAATATCAGAAGGAGAGGTATCAGAAGCATCAACACAATGCCGCCTAGAAGATGTGTTGAGCCACCTGTAGCCAATAGAGCTATGGAAAGGGAAATGAGAGAATTACGTACGAGGCTGGATGCCATGGAGACAGCCCAAAGGAGAGGGCCTGATGCTAGAGATGTCAGCAAGGAAGAAAATGAAGAATTAGAAGTCGAAGAAGTTGTAGCTGAGGATGTTGCAGAGGAATGCTTGTTGAGAGTGGTTGTCAAATTGGGTGCCAGAGCGAAGATTGATATCCCTATGTATGAAGGAAATTTAGACACCGAAGAGTTTCTTGGTTGGATACGAGAAATGGACAAGTACTTTGACTATGAGGATGTTGAAGAGGAGAGAAAGGTAAGACATTTTGTCACTAGATTGAAAGGACATGCATCACTATGGTGGGATGAACTGAAGGCCGACAGGAGGAGTAAAGGAAAACAAAATATTAAGAGTTGGGATCGAATGGTAGCCAAGCTAAAGGTGAAATTCATGCCCAAGGATTACCAGATAAGTATCTTCAGGAGAATGTGGAACCTGAGATAGAGAGGATTGATTGTGAAGGAGTACACAGAAGAGTTCTACAAGTTGAACATTAGAGTTGGGCAGAGAGAGAGAGAGAGACGAAGAGAAATTTTCTAGATACATTAATGGCCAGAGGTACGATATTCAGGACGAAATTAGCATGGCGACAATCAGGACAGTCGAGGATGCATATCAAATGGCACTAAAAGAAGAAGATAAGTTGGCCAGGAAGAGGAGTCAACAGAATACAAGCCGAAGTTTGAACAGATGAAAAGGAGTTTCCTAGGAGAAAACACAGAAGACCAAGTATGAGGCGGAGAAACCACATAGTCACTCTGAGAGAGGAGGAAGTTCCCGAGGAAGGTAGAGTGGTGGCAGAAGTTATTTTCCCAGAGGAAGAGGAAGAGGCAGAGGATGAGAAGTGAAATGTTATTCCTGTGGAAAAATAGGACACATGTCTTGGGATTGTCCCGAGAGGAAGAAGGGAGGAGAAGCTCACATATCAGAAGTGTAGAAGTGAGATGCTGAGGTAGAAGGTGTAGAGGATGGAAGTTCCTTGATGATGAAGAAGGTTCTTTTGAAGCAAGATCCAGAGACTGAAAAGCCATCACAACGGAACAATGTTTTCAGAACAGCTTGCAAAATGAAAGATATAGTTTGCAAGGTAATAATTGACAGTGGGAGCACTAACAATTTAGTATCCACAGATATGGTGGAGAATCTAGAGTTGGAGATGACTTCACATCCGACACCGTATAAAGTCTCATGGTTTTAGAAAGGTCATCGGGTAACAGTCACTAAACAATGCCTAGTTGAATTTAAAATAGGAGGATATAGAGATGAGATTCTATGTGATGTGATCCCCATGGATGTATGTCATGTTTTGTTGGGAAGACCTTGGCAGTATGACATAAATGTTATTCATGATGGGAGAATAAATACATACACCTTAGAGAAGAATGGTAGGACACACATGTTGCTGCCAATTGAAGAAAAGAAGGTGAAGGATGAGGCCAGCGCGAGTATACTTCTCATGAGTAGGAAGGAACTCCTGAATGAGGTAAAGAAGGAACATGAGATGTAGTTTGTTGTAGTGAGGAAGCTGAGGTTTATCCTTACCAATACTTCATTGGAAGATTTGCATGAGGAATTTCATGAACTGTTAGAGAATTGTGTTGATATTGTAGTGGATGAGTTTCCAAACTCATTGCCACCTATCAGAAGCATTAGTCATCACATTGACTTGATACCAAGAGCAAGCCTGCCGAGCAAAACATCGTACAGGTTGACACCTCAAGAGAATAAGGAGGTGAAAAGACAGGTTCAAGATCTGTTAGACAAAGGATTGGTCAGAGAAATCTTGAGTCCATGTGCAGTGCCAACTATATTAAGTCCAAAGAAGGATGGAGGATGGAGAATGTGTACAGACTCAATGGCCATAAACAAGATCACCATCAGATACAAATTTCCATTACCAAGGATGGATGACCTGATGGATTTCCTGAGTGGGGCCAACTATTTTTCAAATATAGATTTGAAAAGTGAATATCACCAGAATGAGAGAAGGTGATGAGTGGAAAACAACATTCAAGACAAATGAGGGGTTATATGAATGGCTTGTTATGTCGTTTGGCTTAACTAATGCCTTGAGTACTTTTATGAGGCTGATGAACGAAGTGTTAAAATATTTCATTGGTAAGTTTGTGATTGTATATCTAGATGATATATTGGTGTTTAGCAAGACTAAGGAGGAGCATTTGAGACATTTGACATTGGTGATGAAGAGGTTGCAGCAAGAGAATTTGTTGATTAATATAAAAAAGTTCTCTTTCATGAAGACAAAACTCATATATTTGGGTTTTGTGATTTCCTCGAATGAGTTAAAGATAGATCCCAAAAAGGTGAGAGCGATCATAGAATGGTCGTCACCAAATAATATCTTTGAGGTAAGAAGCTTCCATGGATTAGCAAGTTTTTATCGGAAGTTCATCAGAAATTTTAATGGTATTAGTGCTCAAATGATGGATACAGTGAAGAAAAAACATAGGTCTTTCAAATGGACAAAAGAGGCTGAGAGAAGCTTCAACATATTAAAGGAGAGAATAACTGAACAACCGATTCTGGTCCTGCTGGATTTCGAAAAGACATTTCAGGTAAGATGTGACATGAGTGGAGTTGTAATTGGAGTGGTCTTAAGTCAAGAAAGCAAACATGTTGCATATTTCAGCGAGAATATGAATGAAGCTAAAAATAAGTACTCCACATACGACAAAGAGTTCTATGCCATAATTCAAGCATTGAATAGATGGAGGCACTATCTCATACCAAAGGAGTTTGTTTTGTATAATGATAGTCATGCCTTACAATTCATAACCAGATAGGAGAATTTAAACCAGAGACATGCTAAGTGGATAGAGTTTATGAAAAAATTCACTTTTGTCATTAAACATATTTCTGGAAATGCTAACAAGGTTGTTGATGCATTGAGAAGGAGAATTTTGATTCTGCAAGAGTTTCAAGTCAAGACCTTGGTGTTTGACCACCTTAAGGAAATGTACCACAGTGATCCAGATTTTGGAGAGGCATATGAAGCGTGTGTGAATCATGTGCTCAGAGACAGAAGCCAGTGAGTCGAATATTTGATTTAGGATGGGTTGTTGTTCAAAGGACTCTAGTTGTGCATACCAAGATGCTCAATGAGGAAGAATTTTTTGAAGGAAAATCATAGTGGAGGTCTAGCCAGACATTTCGGCCATGACAAAACATTTGCCCAATTAAACGGCTCATATTATTGGCCAGGTATGAGAGCGAAGGTGATGAAAATTGTGAACAACTGTAAGATTTTCTAGTATGCCAAGGGGAAGAAACAAAACATCGGTTCGTATCGGCCATTTCCTATTCTAGAAAGGCCTTGGGATGCAATAAGCATGGATTTTTTGTTGGGATTTCCAAGGACACAAAGAGGAAGTGATTCCATATTTGTGGTGGTGGATAGGTTTTTGAAGATGGCACACTTTATCCCATGCTAGAAGACCAGTGATGCAATGCATGTTTCTAATTTGTTTTTCAGAGAGGTTGTGAAGCTCCATGGATTGCCTGGGAGTATAATTTCAGACAGGGATACCAAATTTGTTGGTCATTTCTGGAGGACGTTGTGGAAAAAGTTGTTATCTTTTAGTTATGCATATCATCCACATACGGATGGATAGAACGAAGTGGTAAATAGAATCTTAGGATATTTGTTGAGGAGTTTGGTCACTGAACACCATAGTCAGTGGGATCAGATTCTAGCACAAGCCGAGTTTGCATATAATGACTCAATGAACAGAAGCACTAGGAAAAGTCCATTTCAAATAGTTTATGGAATGAATCCGAGAGGAGTTTCAGAGTTAATGGATCTAAAGAAGAGTGAGTTTAGGAGGGTCAGAGCCGAAGATTTTGATGCAGAGATGCAAGAACTTCGTAATCAGATCAAGGAGCAGTTGAAGAAGAGCAGCAACGAATACAAGCATAGAGATGATCAACATAGGAGGAAGCTTGAATTTGAAGTTGGATATCAAGTTCTAGCACACCTAAGAAAGGAAATATTCCCGAGGAGAACATACAATAAGCTAAAGTTGAAAAAGATAGGGCCATGTAAAATCTTAAGGAGGTTTGGTGAGAATTCTTATGAGTTAGAACTGCCAGAAGATGTGGTTATATCACCCATATTCAACATTGCAGACATGTATCCTTACAGGGAGGATGGAGCTGAAATATATGAAGATCAAAGAAAGATCCAGTGGGAGAAACAGATGCATGTAGCAAAGAAGCCGCAGATGGAAAAGATCATAGATCAACGAATTGGTAAAAATACCAGAAGGAAGACATATTTTGAATACTTGGTAAAGTGGAGAGGACGACCAGTAGAAGATGCCAGTTGGGTTGGTGAAGAAGATATTTAGAAGCATGGAAGATCAGTGCATGAGCTCATCGATAGGAGTCCATGAATTTTTCATCCAAGGGAGTATGATGCAGGATGATCGCCAACAAAGCACAAGCGTGGAAGACAGTTGGGCACACTAGCACATATTTTGAAACATTTTGAATTTCAGAGATCAATGTATTAATGTAATATCTGACAAAACTTTTGAGTTATGAACATCTATAATGATTAGAGGTTGAGCCATCACATAAGATCGATGGGGAATGTATTTTTCTTTAATGTGAAGGATCGCAGTACAGATCTGGAGCTTTGGCTCTTATCTGTCTGCCTCGATATTCATTGTAATAAATGTTAAGTAGTTGATAGCATTTAATTCAAATACGATGGAATAGAGTAGTTGGAGGGAAGAACTCAAGAAGAGTCCCTTTGTATAAATCTTTGTAATATTTCCCAGTAGTTGTTGTTGTTGCGGCTGAATCTAATGTGTAGATTGGCATTGTAAGCCAAGAACTAGAAGATACAGAGAGATATTGTATGAATGTATGTAAGTTTCAGTTGAATGAATATAACAGAGGAATATTGTTCTAAATATGTGTTGTCATGTGTGTCTATCTGAATGAGTGAATGGTAGACTCTCTATTATTTTTCAACGCTCTGTTATTTTTCTGTTCTTATATCTAGGACCACATTTGCTTTGTTGAATGTATGAGTCACTGTGAGGGGTAGACAAGTTTTAATTGTTTCTCTTTATTGAGCGAGTGCAAGGTGTGCATAGTGTCCGCAAGGAGTGCATGACAAAGTTTGTTTCGACTCGAAAGATCAGAAGAGATAGTGAAACATATATGTATGCAAGGAGTGCATCGACGTTCGCAAGGAGTGAGTGAAAGAGTTTTCAGACTCGAAAGATCAGGAGGAATAGTGTGATTTCAGTCATGGGAGAACGATTGCAAGGAGTGMAAAGCCATCCAAAAAGGAGCAAGTGTGGAGGAAATCTTTGTTGCAAGGTGTGCACAGATCAAAACCAAGACTAAGTGTCAAAGATATTGTTCAGAGAAACAAGGGAGTCGAAGGAAGTTAAAGCTCAGGAGGGAGAGCGGTGGAAATCTTCAAGGGAAGAAGTCTTTGGAGTCTTCACTGAAAGTCAGTGAATGAGATTCATTCTTAGAGGGAGACGAATGATCCCAGATCATCAGATCTGGTGAAGCTATGAGGAGGATAGTCGTGGAGAGTGTTTCGGCACTTAGGAGTTCGGAAAGTTTGGGAACTTGACGAAAGTCAGAGTCGCGAAGTCTGAAGTCACAATTCAATCCTAATCGTTGATCACAGAAGGGAACGTGGCAACGGATTAAGGAGTTCGGGTACCGGAAGATCAAAGGTTTGTGGGTGGAAGGCCTTAGAGTTTCGTGAGGTTGCGAAGTCCGAACCACGAAGAGGTAGACACACGAGCATAGTCATGGTCACTTGCGGAAGAGACCTGTGTGTGTGGGTAAAGTAGTTTTGGGTGCCCGTAGGGACCCAAGGAGTCTCTCTGACTCAGTGTTTCAAACTATCCAAGACTGGGAGGTCGAGCAGCCCTTTGGAGGGAAGAGAGTTTGTGCCACTTCCCAAAACAATTCCACAAATATCAAGTGGTATGAAATCTAAATCTACCTCATTTATGAAATTAGAGGTGATTGAAACTCTGAGCTTACATTGTTTAGATACATACAACTTAGCATATCCACATACCCATCCTAAATAATATGGATTTAGATGAGGTTTAGTTTCCAGTGCCAATGTCTTAACAATTTCGTTAGAAATGAGATTTTCTTGAAAACCACTATCAAAGAGTGTATAGATCTTCGTAGGTTTTGAGATGACTCTAATATGAAATATCTCAATTAGTGTCCTTTCATCATGCATAGTATCATATTTTAAAGAATGAGTATTAGAACTAGAACTAGTAGAAGAATATGTACCATGTATTCCCATGTCCATGATCTTGGCTTCATCACTTGAATCTGATCCAATATCTCGTTGGATTGTAGTAGTGGTCTTCTTAATACCCTTTTTATTTCCAACCTCTCTGGTCTTAGTTTTGGATGAAGTTTCCAACACTTGGCATTCATGTCCTTCCTTTTTGCAATGTGAACATGAATGTTTCTCATATTCTTTCTTCATTGTAGTTATTCTTTTCATCTTACCCTTTCCTTTGTTTTTTCCTACAATAGGTTGAAATTATTTCTTTGAGAATTTGTCTTGGACATTATTTCCCCTTGACTTAATATGATTGTCTTGGACACAAACTTCATGTAGATTAGTTGGGTTAAACATTATTTCCTCTATTTTTCCTTAGATTTTGTCAATCCATTATTGTTTGTTGCATATAACCTAAAGGATAAAATTTATTCTTTAATGCAGCTTTGAATTCATACCGAGAAGATATCATTTTACCTTTCTTAAGAAGATATTCTTGAATCTTACTCTTCCACCATATCAATGTTGTGCCTCCTAGTCAAAGAGTAGCTAGCTAGAGTTTTTCTTCTTCGACCACAATTCTTTGAAACCTGCATTATACTTCAATTTGCTTGATCCAATTATCCAATTTCTCTGCATTAAGCTCTCCATTATATATTGCAAAAACATATTTCACATCTAATTTCAAGAAAGGAAAATTAGAATCAATTTTCTCTAGTTGTCTTTTTTTTCTGTGGAATTGAAGAGGAACTTGATCTTGAAGAAGAGGATAGACATGGGGGAGTTTGAGGAGGATCACCACCACCTCCTTCTCCTTTACCTTGACTTGGGCCTTCTTCGTTCTTCTTTTGTTCCCGATATAATTCTTCCACCATTGTTTTCATCTCCAAAAAGGCTTGTTGAAACATCTTTTCAAATTCAGAGCATTTTTCTTCTATTGAAGATTCCATTGCTTTCCTTTGGAATGCACATCTCAAACCAATCTCAAGATTGTACTCTTCAAGAAAAGATTCCCCCCACTTGAGCTTGGACCCGGTTATCATGCAATACCAATAATTATGTAAATCCAAATCGACATTTGAGTTAATCCCTTATTGAATGCTCTGATACCAAACTTGATCCAAAACTATTGCTAAACTGCTTCATTACACTAATTTGAATTCTTATACAAAACTTCTCAATTTTCTTGCAATTTTGTTAAAAATTGGCTTAATAAATTAAAAATCAACATTTTAAAGAACTAAAATTGAGAATAAAATAAAAATAATCATAGACAATACTCAACAAATTGATAAAAGAGTTTACCCTATATGGGCTACATCTCCAAGTCAGCTTCAAAACATGAACTAATCCATTAAAAATGATGCAAAGTACACCATTACATCTCATTACATCAATGAATGGCCTTCAATCTGCAAAAATAGTCTCCGGTGTTCTCTAAGAAGAGAATAGCACAGGTCTCCCAACCTTCAATGACTTCTTCCTACAATAAATGAACACAAACTTGCATATCCTCCCAATAAAGGGGCTTCTGCCCCCTTGAAATACAATATTCTCCCCTTTATGATGTTTCCAAGGTGTGTTCTATAATGGCTAATGAATTATATTTTTGCAATAAAGGTCCTAGTTCAAATCCTTCTAAATCTTCCCTTTACATTTTCTTAGTAATAATATCCCACATGTAGCGCTAACAATGATTTTATGCTCTTTATAATACCTTGTGGATAATATTAAAGACATATAATATGTGTACTATACCACATACTCCATTGTTAGGTTGGCATGATATGTAAAGGTTTTAAAATAGTCTTTTAAATCCCTTTGTTTTAGAACAACCTCATATTTATGCCACATTGGGATTTTGAAACACAAGGGATTTTTATAATCGAATGTGAAGTCTTGGTGCCACGCTGAATCCATGTGGTAGATTGGATTGCAAAGTTTTGGGAATTACCATACATGTACTTTGCTTCAAAAGTCCAAAGAGAAAACAACCCCATTCATAATCCTCTACCATATGATTGGTTCACATGTGAGAATGTGATTGGATTATTGGCAATTTTGTATTGGTCCAATCAATAGGGTGACATCAACATTGTACCCTATCTGCAATTTATTTACCTTGTTTGGCTTTTGGATTCAACTTCAACAGGTCATATCTTTGCATACGATGTTTGATTGACCTGTTCAAATTGTGTTGGAAAACTCTTAACGAGCTCTTGAAACCATTTGATTGGATTAATTGTGGAGATCATCCTGGATCATTAAACATTAATTACAACCAGGTCATTCATCCGATATCTGTGAAAAAATAAGGAAGTTAAATCCATGATTCATGAAAATGAGAAGTAATTTGTTCTTTATTGGACTCAACGACCTCTTGGGTTCCTTCTTGTAGCTCCAATCCTTGCTTGGACAACCTATCAGCTATAATGCTTTTGTCCTTGTACACATGTGCAAATGAGATGTGAGAGAAAGATGATTGTAAGTTCTTGATGTCCAAAAATAAATGCTGAAGTAAGAAGTTCCTTAGAATATAGTATCCTTTCATCCATTGTATAACTAAAAGGGAGTCACCTAAAATTTGGATTTGTGTGGTGTCTTTTTCAAGAGCTAGAATGAAAACCAAATTGAGTGCCATGAGCTCACTGAAGTTGTTTGTGGCATGATTGGTCCTAGCTCTAAATGAAATAGAATGAGATGAGGAAAGAAATATGATTCCCCCATCCCCTCCTCGGGGAGGATTTCCCTCAAAGGCTCCATCAAAGTATGCCCACGAAAAATATTCATTTATATGTGATGTTGAAACTTGAAAGGAAAGGGTGTCCTTACCCTCAAAATGTTTATTGTTTCCAGCCAACCAAATTCCCCAAGCCAAGGTGTGGGGTGATGCTTTGAAAAATTTTGTGTCCTTGTTATGAACCCAATTCCTTAAGGATTCTTTTATGGAGTCACCATCAAGGAGTTTTAGAGTCCAGTTAAAGATTTTATTTATTTCCAAACTTTTTGCGAGAAGGGATGGGAAATAATAAGATGGAAGTTTGATTCAAGATTTGCTTCGTAGAGGCAACATCTGCTAGGGCCTTCAAAACAAAAAAAAAATTAAATGTCCTAAGAGCCCTGTTGTTGAGGAGATGTCACATAAATATTTTTTCTTTCATAGGGCATTTGAACTTCCAACTTCCACATAGGGCATTTGAACTTCCACGATGTTAATACTCAAAGATACGCATGCGCCAGCCCACTGTGTTGCAGCAAATTTGGATACCGTGGCACCAGAAAACAACGATGGATGCCGACGTAACTTTAGATCCACAACATTAATTGCTTTACAGCTAGGCTTATTGAGCTGCGTACCAATACTGCCACCGGTGCGCGTGAATGCTAATAGTCAATGCGCCAGCAGACTCTGTTGCAGCAAATTGGATAATGTGGCACCAGAAAACAGCAATGGCTGCCAAAGCGCCCCCTGTCATGAGTTCAGGCGGAGGATATCGAGTGTTGGAGGTGGAAGCGTGGGATCATAATTTTTTTTCCAAAGCTTTCAACTCTAGTACTTCAAATCTTATAATTGTTTCTGGGGCATGATTTCGATATTGCTCTTTCCCTAATGACAACCAACAAATTCATCAAAAATTTTGACTTTTATAATTATTAGCACAGCAGTTAAATAGCTGTTGGTGAACGTCGAAAGGTTGATAAGATGAAACGAATCCTTAAAAGAATATATTAAATTTTATTATTGATTAACAAATAAATGGTTGTGCTTCATTTAGTTAATCACTTACGTGGCAATCAGTTAGCTATCAAAGTAATTTTTAAATATGATTCGGTAAATGTAAAATAGTAAACACATAAACGGATGTCTTTATAATAGCTAGAAAGTTAATGATTGAAATCACAACCATTTATTTTGTGTGACTACTAAGAATATTCCAGCCATATTTAATCTTGTCCATAGAAAACTTATTAAGCACTAAACCCCTATTAAATCTGCCCATTGTCAATAGGTGTACGCCTTTAACTAGCACAGCCGCGAGTTAGCTAAATCATTTAAATGTGACAATCATATGATGTTACAGTAATTTCTTAATATGATTAGGTAAATGTTAAAAAGTAAACAGGTTAACGGATGCATTTATAAATGCAAAGAAGTTACCAACAATAAATCTGACTCATTGATTTTGGAGGACGACTAAAAATATACCAGCATCTTCAATGCATAACCATCATATTAGAATTTAAGATTAGAAGATCATTAATTGTGCCCATCTCCAATAAATATACGCCTTTCAACGTAAACATAATATCATTATAACTTTAACATATTAATTTTTTTTGATTTAAAATTTTATTAATTATAACCATGCTGTATAGTATTCGTGATAAAGTTTGGCTTATAGTTAACATACACCATTTTAACTTTAGGATATTTGAAATATATAAAAATGTGTTAATGATAACCATGGCTAATGAAAGTTTTATAGGATATTTGAAATATATAAAAATGTGTAAATGATAACCATGGCTAATGAAAGTTTTATATATATATATATATGGAAGAACCACTTGCTCAACAACATTTACATGTATCTTGAATTGTTTTTATGATATATTTCTTCGTAGAATTAGTGACCAATTTTTGTAATATTATAATTCCAATGAATTTTGGATTCTCCTTAACTTATAGTTTTATCAATGGAAACCATGCACAATGAAACTACCACTAAAACGTTTAGGTTATCTATTATATATATTTCTCTTTTGTTTGAGTGAAAAAACCACATGTCCAACTTTATGATATTTGAAATATATAAAAATGTATTAATGATAACCATGGTTAATGAAAGTTATATATATGGAAGAACCACTTGCTCAATAACATTTACATGTATCTTAAATTGTTTTTATGATATACTTCTTGGTAGAATTAGTGATCAATTTGTGCAATATTATAATTCCAATGAATTTTGGATTCTCCTTAACTTAAACGTTTATCAATGGAAACCATGCATAATGAAACTACCGCTAAAACGTTTAGGTTATATATATATATATATATATATATATATATATATATATATATATAGTTTGAGTGAAAAAAAACCACATGTTCAATAATATTGTAAAATGGAGTATTGGTTATATGGTATATTTTCATAAATTAATAAGAATTTTACATGTCAAATAATATTGTAAAATGGAGTATCGGTTATATGGTATTTTTTCATAAATTAATAAGAATTTTTTAGAATTTTAGTATGTTTTTTTTCTACTTTTATACTTATTAAATATTAAGAATTTTAAAAAACAATCAAAAGTAAATATTTAAATAATGAATTATATATTTTTTCAATAGTTATATGAATTAGCATCTTCAATTTTCACTCTTGAATAATAAGGTTATCTCTTATCGTTTAGTTAATATGGTGGATTCAACACGTCTTGTAAAGAGAGTTTTAAAATTGTGAAAAATAGATTCAATATATTGTAGGTATTGAGGGGGATGTGGATATCGAGAGGTTTATAGGAATTGAGGGGTATAAAAAGGGGTATCTAGTAAAAATAGGGATTTTTTTTATTGGAAACATGTATTGGAAGGGGAGTTCAAAAAAATGATTTTTGGAGGTATTTATCAATATCTACTGAAATTAGGGGTAATCTTTAATATCCCATGAACGCAAGTGCTACATCATAGGTTCATTGAGTGAAGACCTCGTGAAAATTCCATTAGCACTTCATAAGCACATAATAGCATGTCACACAATAATCCCTCCCATATGCAAGGTGGACCCAATCTATCACATTCAGGGCTTAGCATGCCCTCCATAGGAGTACATGCTTCACCACACATGCATGGACCATCATGCAATAGTCAAAACTGTAGCAGAAAGAAATACATGTCTTACAACTAGTATGGTATCCCCTCACAGGGAAATCCTTACTACCCATTCCTTGCTCCTTTGTCAATGGTTTCCGCAACACCACTTACTCAGTAGCACACCGACGAACTAACTTTGTTTAATCTTCAACAGCTCAACAAATCCAAGCATTTGAATAATTGAATCTGGTTGATCCCTTCAACACATAGAATAAGGGAAAGAAGAAAGGGAAGAACAAGAAAAACATAAATCAATGGCCAGAGGGTGATGCCAATGCAAGTAGCTAGCATAAGAGTATTAGTAGCAAAATTCAACCCAAAGAAGGGAAGAACATTGGTCTTAGAACTAACTTCCATTGTGCGTTGTGTGGTGAGTTTGGTCATTATACTCATCATTTCCCCCAAATTCCAAAATACAAATAGATGAAGGAAATGATATCCAACTAGAATCTCAACCCTCCACAAGGGGTAGCATCCCCTCCACAACCGTTTCCTCCACCATTCCAACTAGTTATTTTTCACAACCCATTTTCTCAACAAGGAGTTGTGTCCAACCAATAAGAAACTAATAAGTCCTCTCAAATTTTCAAGAGCCTACCAACCTTTGTGTCCTACTCCACTCAAAGATCCTACTTATAGAAATATGTACATGAACTTTACAGATATCCACTTTCAAACCTACAACTACCAATACATTATTCCCTCTAACATAACTCTGAACAATTCAGATGCCACCCAAAAGCTTGTTAGCACCCCCTTGATGATTTCACGCCCTAGTAGTGACCCTACACCATGTGCACCAAAGGCACCTCTACGACATACTACTCCTAACCCTCATGTAAGGGCCACTCATAGTTATAGCATCATCAATAATATGGTCGAGTCCCCTACGGCCATGCCAGCTCTTGAGGTCCTATAAACTTATCATTCTCAAAGGAAATCTTTGCTATCAACATTGGGGGTGGTCGACCTTTCTGATTTCTGGCTCATAACTTTCGATTTGGATAACTCAAAGCCCAGGCTCCCCTCCCTCGTGGATTTCCAAATCCCTATCTCAATCAAAAACATTACCATTCATTGATGCATCATAAATGAGGGAGAATCTACTTGCATCGTGTCCACCAACATATGGAAGAAGTTAGGTTCCCTGGAGCTTGCCCCTTTTTCCATCACCCTTTAGGCTTATGATGGCTAACCATCCCAACCAGAAGGCCTTTACCAAAAGACACAAAATGTCTTTGTTGAGTTAATAGGAAAAAAAATGTTAGGTAGTTAAAGAGGTAGTGGGGGGGGGGCCAGAGGGCCCATAATGATAATAATGGAGGCCATTCAGTGTAAGGTGGACTAGGTCCACTATATTATTAAATAAGGCCCACTATGATAGTTAGATATAATAAATGGGTAGTTAGATATAATAAATGTAAGAGGACTTCTTAGAAGGTTCTACTTCTAGAAGATTCCTCCTCAAGAATGTTCTTAGGTGATGATAGCACTATATAAAGGTGTTCAAGAAAATGTAAGGGGACATGAAGAGAATTAATGTATTATGTGTTGTAATTCAATAGGAGGATGCCCCCTTAAAGAGGCAAGTGAATAAGAGAGGATCCATTGTATGGTGTTTCCCTACCTCAAGGGTTTGATATAATAAAGTGTGATTTCTTCTATATTGTCCTTTGGATCTATTGTGTATTCAGTATTTGTGTGACGATTATATTTGTATATCTATTCAGGTAATTAACAATTGAATGTTAGGTAGCTAGAGAGGTAGTGGGGGGGGGAAGAGAGCACATAATGATAATAGTGGAGACCTCAATGTAAGGTGGACTAGGTCCACTATATTATTAAATAAGACCCACTATGATAGTTAGATATAATAAATGGGTAGTTATATATAATAAATGTAAGAGGACTTCTTATAAAGTTCTACTTCTAGAAGATTCCTCATCTAGAATGTTCTTAAGTGGTGTTAGCACTATACAAAGGGGTTCAAGAAATGTAATGGGATATGAAGAGAAATATTGTATTTTTGAGCTGTAACTCAATAGGAGGATGCCCCCTCGAAGAGACAAGTGAACATGAGAGGATCATTTCCATAATAGGATCCATTGTATGGTGTTGTCCTACCTCAAGGGTTTCTATAATAAAGTGGTGGTTTTCTATATAGTTCCATATATATTTTGTGGTGATTGTATTCATATATATTTGGTTTACTATTGTGGTATTTTCTATTCAGGTATTTGGTACATAACAAGTGGTATTAGAGCACTTTACTTGGCCAAGGAAGGGAAGAATTTTTTTCTCTTTTTGCATAAATTTTCTAGGGAAGAAAAAGAGGGAGGTGCACTTAAGGTCCATATCTGTAGCTTTATGAGATGCATTTGGCAAAAAAAAAATTGGGTATTTGAATTCCTCTCAGAAAAATACCCAATTTCAAAAACAAAATCATCCGAAACGGAGTCCGGGAAGTGAAGTTATGAGCATTTTAAATTCAACAGTTTTTCAGGGTTTTTCCGGAAAAAAAAACTGTGATTTTTTGTCGTAATTTATTGTTCTATTTTTTGGATTTTTTCGTGATGGTGGAAAGACTGCAAAGTTCATAAATTTTCATAGGGTTCTCATATGGCTATTTCCTCTCAAACACTCAAAGAAATTCCACAAATAACTGAAGCATTCAAATCCCAATTGTATGACACATTGTGTGGTACATTGCATGACATATTGCATGACCTTGCAGATGGTCTCAATGATAGTTTTCATAGTATTCAAGATTCATTGGATAGAATTCAGGAGAGATTTCTTATAGTGGACATCGGGGATGAATATAATCAAGACATATATGCTTGGTAAGATTTTGAGGCCGATTGCGATGATTGGTATATGGATAGTTGTCATTTCTGGGATGACAACCACTTCCATCTTTTATTTGATGACTCTACTCCACCTTCTGTAGAGCACATCAATGTGACACATCAGGAGCTAGTTATGATTACCTATGTCCAGCCTACATTGTTCCTTCTAGATTCATCTTTGACCCTTTCCCCCTATGTGGATGGATATTCTTATTTGGATCCACATGATAGGTGTCAGTATTGGGAGAATCATTTTTAGTTGGTTATTAGGTGTCGATATCTTCCATGTGGAGATCACTTGAACAATTGAACATGGGACCCTAGTTTACAATGGAAGTTGGACTACTTCAGCATGGTGGCTTCCATTATTCAATGGGACCCTGGTTCTCTATTCTACTTCAGCACTATGGTCCACACTTATCCATGGGAACCTGGTTCTCTAGTCCACTTCAGCATTATGGTCCACACTTATCCATGGGACCCTTCTATATGGTTGTACATCAAGCATCGAGGACAATGATTTCATAAGGTGGATGGAATGTTAGGTAGCTAGAGAGGTAGTGGGGGGGACCAGAGGGCCCATAATGATAATAATGGAGACCATTCAATGTAAGGTGGACTAGGTCCACTATATTATTAAATAAGGCCCACTATGATAGTCAAGTATAATAAATGGGTAGTTAGATATAATAAATGTAAGAGGACTTCTTATAAGGTTTTACTTCTAGAAGATTCCTCCTCTAGAATGTTCTTAGGTGGTGGTAGCACTATATAAAGGGGTTCAAGCAATGTAATGGGATATGAAGAGAAATATTGTATTTTTGAGTTGTAGCTCAATATGAGGATGCCCCCTTGAAGAGGCAAGTGAATAGGAGAGGATCCCTACCATAATAGGATCCATTGTATGGTGTTGCCCTACCTCAAGGGTTTCTATAATAAAATGGTGGTTTTCTATATTGTTCCATATATATTTTGTGGTGATTATATTCAGATATCTTTGGTACTATTGTGGTATTTTATATTCAGGTCTTTAGTACATAACAAATAATCTTAATATTCATTGAGGTGATATATGCATTTTGATGCATGGTGAGTCCTAAACCCAAGAATTGGTTTTCATAATTAAATTTTTCTACCTAACTTCCTACATTCTACACTCATTCATGAAGTGGTTTTCAAGTTTGATTTCACTCGATTTCTCTAGAGTTTATATGTCACTTTGATACTATGGTTATTAATTTATAAGCATTCTCTAAGTTGTTTGGTTTCCTAAAGTTTATGAATTGATTTCATGTTTTTTTTAATCTTTCTCCACTCATAAATTAGCATTCAAGTTTGATTCATCCAACTTTTTTATAGTTTAACTATTACTTTTATGTTATTTATTTTTCTTAAATATTACTTTTACACTATTATTATTTATTGTCGTAGGCTAAAGGCTTTATGAAATGATGATTCTTTCCGGGGATATTACTCGAAATACAACGAGAAATTGTTGGATTCGTAGATTTGAGTGATTATTTTTGTATAATCTGAGTGCCCCTGGAATTTTTCAACATGCTGAATCCATTTCTGCAATCAGAAATGGATTTTGAACAACAAAAAGTAGTGATTCATGTAAATTTATGTCGCCGGATTATTTATTTTTCTTTTCATCTTTCTTAAATTCCTCAAATTTGTAATGTGAAATTTTTATTTACTTTTCTTTTTGCCCGTCATGTGTTTCACTTAGTTCATGGAAAATCTTATCCCACTAAACTATTTTTTTCTTAGCAAAATGTAGAAGTTACGTTCATGGCCTTTAGATTAGGAAGATGTACATGCATAACATCTAATCATATAACAATTTGTTATTTGTTAAATATGGATGGAAAAATACTAACCAATATTTAGTTTATTGTTAAATATGGATGGAAAAATACTAATGTTAAGGTCCTAACCCGCACATAGGTAGATTAATGTATTCGGATGTAATAAAGGTCAATATTAATAAGACCTTTCAATAAAATAGAATAAGGCGGATGTAAGAAGACCTAATAGAAGCTTCCGCTTCTAGAAGGATCTT
>SNQJ01S0058630.1:10484-23151 GCA_010110895.2 Picea sitchensis
GAGAGAGAGAGAGAGAGAGAGAGAGAGAGAGAGATCCATCTACCATTCCTCTACCATTTTTTGTGAGTGCATTTATTTTTGAAGCATTTCCATTCTTTCTTCCCAATATGTGAATCATCCAATGCTATTGGTTTATTGTTTACTCATAAAGTCGATTCTTGATTGCATTTTTTTCTTTCTTCCAAGTTACTGCTACTATTTATTTGGTCCACGGGAGCCCCATCCCAGTCCATTTGGATAAATGCATTTATTTTATAGTTTAAGTATCAAGAATATTGTGTCATGCAATAGAAAAACATCTTATTTGAAATTGAACATCAATTTGTAATATTTTTTAGTCTTGCAGAGAGTTATTCTAGGAGCTCATAACATTTGTGGTTTCAAACTTTGTATAAGCATGAGATCTCGTGTATGTTTCTCCTATGCATCTTATGATTCTAAAAGATGAAATAATTTAAAGCTCCCTTATTTCTAGGCTGATAGTCTTATTTTGCGTCTGAGTCTTGCTTCAAAATATTTTTCTCTCATTACCCAAGTTAATGAATGTTATGGAATGAATGTAACTATCCTATTTATTATATGTGAGGTTATTATCTTTTTTTTTCCAGTTACTTTACCACCTGGTTCACTCACAAGTGTTGATGTTTGAATGTATAAATTTATTTTCTTAGCGAGTGTATTAAATATTTGAGTGAGAAAGAGGAGCACCACCTCCATAAAAACGTAAAGGGGATCTTGATAAGTCTTTCAATAATACCCTAGGAGGTCGACTCTTGTCCCTAACAGGAAAAGAGATCAACATAAACATAAATCACAAAATTATGGGTGTGCACCAACTATGAAAACTCATTATGGTTGGATCGATGGTTGATCATGGCATTATTTGAGTTCATGTTTAAAGACTCTATGGTGTTGGTCGTATAACTATACAATAGTAATCATTATATTTAATTCATTGATCTTAGTAATAGTTTTGCACTTGACAAGCTTGATTATCACTTTTATTCGTTGCCTATATTTGACATATACACACTTTATGAGAAAATCCAAATGCTTTTGTCATTGTGTTTTGTACAATCTAAGTACATACAAGTAACTATTGGAACTTGATATATGTGACACTCAAATTGCTCAATTTCTATTGACCTTCATTAGAAATTTTCAAATCATAATATATATAGATCACAATTCCCATTGCTTAAATTGTAACAATCTAGGTCAATTAAAATTTCTCACAAGCTCCTTAAGTCACTTTTGAAGATGGTGAGATTGCATTATATTGTTGACATTGTAGTTTTCATATTAAAAAAAAAAACTACCAAAAAAACTATCGAGAAGAACAATTTAAGTACTTGTGATCTAGTGTTGAAATTTTTCGTTCAATTTGAACCTTTTTCCCTATTTTGAATGTTTTTTTACAATAGTGGCTTTGGAGAGAAATCCACCAAGTTGATATGAAGTAAAATGGTCAAAGTTGTAATATTTATGGGCTATACTGAAACCTACCTGTCTTTTTCTCTTTATAGGGGTGCCTTTCATGTGTGTGTGTGTGTAACTTGAATGAGCCTAATAGTTAAAAAGAACATGTGTTTCCTCCTTGGGGGCTATAGGTTTGATTATGGAGGGGTGTTAGGGTATGTACACCTCCATAAACTAAGCAGTCAAATCGTTGCACAAATGGGGTCCTTTGTCCCATAAACAAGGGAGCCTCATACATCAATTTGGTGTCTACCTAGGCTATGACCTTAAAAATAGATTACTATTATTACTATAATTTTTATTATTATGGTTTTAAACATTCAATGTTTCTTCCTTGTAAGCATGCCTCCATTATGGTTTTCCTCTCATATGTTGGTTCTTAACTAATGTTATATTAATATGTATAATTTTAAAATGCTCAATATCAATTTTTAATTTATTTGCAAAATATCTTTTGGGTGGGGAGAAGGAGAAATTAAAACCTAAAATACTAGGGATGAGGGGTCAATAAGAGATTGCTAAAACATAAGGTTGTATCCTCTTATCCTAGATTCCATATGCTAAAAATATAGGGAGAAAAGTGTGTATAATCCAGTGGAAAGCTTCGACAAAGATCAACTTGTCAATCTTTCAGTAGAAGGAAAAAGAACTCTAGGTAATTTCTATAAATTTATTTTTTTTATTGATGGCCTCCTAAGTTTTGGGAAATCAAAATCTTAATATATATATATATATAGTAAAAATTATAATTATATATATGTAAGCTAGCATTTGGTATCACGTTTCAAAAACAAAAGTTACATAATGTATCAATGACACTAGTGCCTAGGCCGCCAACAAAGGAAACCAACCCCACCACCAAGAGTTAAAGTTCCAAAAATATGTACCAAAATAGCTAGGAAGAGACACTATTAAACTGAAATAAATAGGCCTTAGTCTATGAACATATCAAAAGAGATGGGACTGTGATCTTACTATCCATACTAAAACTAGGAGGACCAAAACAAAACAATCCATAATAATCTATTTGCTAAGATAACTACTAGGAAAAGCATGCTTGGATGAATCCGACCATTTTGGAACCATAACAGCTTGAAGTAAATCCTCTTCGCTATGCATCTATTGTGGATCATTAGAGCCTGAGTCCAAGAGCCAGTCCAACTTCTTCTCCATCAGTTCTTGCCTAAAATTCTGTTCATCATTGTCTCTGCGTAATGCCAAAATAGGGTCGCGTTGAACAATCGTGAATCCAAGACGGGAAGGTGGTGGAATTTGGGAGCTAGAGGCATTACCAGGGTTGAGAACATGAAGAGTTGGATTGGAGGAAGAAATACGAGAAAGGGTAGGTTTGGTATCTTCCACAACAGTGACAGGGAGAGGGGTTCCATGATCCATTACAGAATGGAAAGAGCAATCACAACTAGAACCAAGTGACCAATAATCATTGCGACCATGACCACAGAGACCAAAATGAATACCACTAGCGTGTCTTGGTTTTCCTTGTTCATGAGGCATGAAAACAACCTGAGGTATGCAAAGAACAATTCTAAGAGGAAGGAGGAAAACTCGGAGTGGGGAAGAGAGACCAGAAGCGAAAAAAGATGGAAATGAAAGCAAGGATAGACCAGAATGAAAAAAGTTTGAGGAAATAAATACATGTGGGAACCATCATAATCCAAATGTCAGTCATTAGAATGTTGTACTGGTTGATCGTGTAGCCCATCCCCTTTGCACGAAAGAGATCCATAGCTAGCTCTAGTTGGAAGGAAAGTCATAGAAGCAGTCAGGTCATGATTAAATGTTTGTTGGCGATCATCGACCTCGAGGAGGGTAGGGGAGGTATCGAAATGACCAGTGATTTCAGTGGAAACCTGTCATCGTGTCACCCCATCCAGGGTTTAATTCTAGATTGTTATAGTAAATTTGTATCTCCCTTTCTTTTCAATTGGTCACGAGTTGAGATAGATCTATGCACTCTAAAGTTAATTATTTTCTACATTTTATTTTATTAGAGATGAATTATTTGACATGTTTCAATGTTATTGAATTATTGGAGATTCATTAAGGGATGATCCTCACATTAATATAACTTCACTTTTTGTTTGTTTGTTATAGACTTTGTTTTTAAAAGGAAAATTTAAATTGATTTGGATGGAATGTTATTCAAGTAATGGAGCATGCAAGGCTAAGTGAGGTAACAACAGTTAGGGTTCTTCTGCAGACGCTTGCACGGGTCAACCCCCGACTCTTCTTGGAAACCCTTCCTCACATGGTTAGACATTTCTCCTCAAGCACAATATCTAGGAATCCTTCTATAGTGGTGGCAACAACTTCCTCACCCCTAGTCAATTTGTCCTCCCTCGACGCTACTGACATTCATATGGTGGTGGCACCTTCATCTCTAGTTCGTTCTTCCTCCCCTGGAACATCTAGTACTCGCGTGGAAGCTAAGCTTGGGAAGTCTGTAGGAGCCAACATGGATATTGAGTGTAGATCCAATCCTCTCCCCTATAATGGTAATTCGGGAAAGGCTTCTTTGAGTGATATTGTGAAGAATGTCTCATGTTCTCCTCCCTTAAATGGATTTTTGTTTTAGAAGGCTCCAGCCTTAACTATTCCCATAGTGAAAGATGATTTAGTTTAGACATCCTTTTATAATACCAATGGTCTTGTGTGTTGCTTTAATGACCTTTGGCCTCATTTAGTTGATCTACACAAATGGATTTCAAACTCCTTGAAACCTGAGATAAAATTGGAGGCTTTTATTTACCCCTATGCAAAGGGGTTCTTCATTGTTGAGTTCAATCTTACAAAAGACAATGATTTAATTTTAAACTTAGGACCCTAGTTCTAGGGAAATTCTAGATTATGTATGAAACCCTAGACCCCATCTTTCAACACAATGATCGATACTCTATTCTTAGCTCCTATGCGGGTTAGACTTCCAAAGTTGCCTTTGCAGTTTTGGGGTTTAGCCTCTCTTCGATCCATTGGAAAAGCCCTTGGAAGATTCTATTACAAAAGTATTGAAACAAAGAATTTCATCACCACAACATATGATTGGATATGTGTGGAAATGGACTTCGGAAAAGGGTTTCCAACAAAAATCATTTTGACAAGTAAAAACTACTCTTGGACACAAAAGTTGGATTATGAACATGTATCTTTCTATTGTAGAGCTTGTTTTGACACATATCATTTAACAATGAATTTCCCAAAAGTGCCAAGAAAAGTTAGGAAGCACCAACATAAATCAACATGGTGGTTTGGAGCTAAGGAAGAACAACGATTGATTAGCAAGGAAGATCCACCTAACTTGGACCCACCCATGGAAGATCCAAAAGTGGATTTAGCGAAAATTAAAGACACACCATTCGAATACCTTCTATTACAATATGATTCAACACCACAAGGTATGGTGGAAGAGGGATCTGCTTTTCGTCTTGCTTCAGATTAGAAAGTAAAGCTCCTGCTTAGCCCTAAGACTAAGGTGAGCTAGGTGGACCACGTTGAAGAAGATGAGACTCTAGAACAACTAAAACCTCCAGTTCAACAAAAATTGAGATTGGAAGGAAAAGTAAGGACTTCATCAAATACAAAAGAAGCTTGGACAACATTAGTAAAGAAGAAAAAATATTCTTCAGTAGTATAACCAATGGTGACAAGAAGTCTAATCTAGTTTAGCCATGTTATGCTTCTGTCTTTTGTTATGTAAGCAATTTGTCAGAATCTACTCGTGTAAGAAATACCAAGATGTGGTTTCTATGGAAATAAGTATTTTCTATATTTGGCAAATAAGGAGCTGGCAATTTTGCTCCAAATTTAAGGCTAGTGATTTTTGTAACCTTGTTTCCAGCCTCACCTATAACCCTTTTATAATATAAATTCTCCCATTTATGGTTAAAAATAAAATAAAATTACAACACACATCTTCTTCCAAACAATATGAGAAAATGCTAATGCTAAACACATAGTGAAATAATATGAACAATGTGTGAATCTTTGAGTAAAGAAAAAATATAGTATATATAAAAAGTCATTAATGAAGTGAATGTTTTTTTGCAAACAATATGAGTTCAAATGGTATAGAATGCCTTGCATTTGACATATAAATAGAGTGCACCAACATTAACAAGCTTTGAATCCATGAGTAGAGAAAAAATACGTTATTCATCTTGTGATTCTAATACATTATTCATCTTACTTCCCATATCATGAATTTGCATCTTTGTTTGCAATATAATTGATCAGATGAATCCTAACCTAGATCCAACCCAACCATCAACCCATTAACTCATAGATCTATTACATATTCTTAAAAAGATTTATCTTAATTTGTTATTTTAAACACTTTAAAGAGAGTTTCAAAACCTCATTTGAAAAGCATATTCTTTATTTTAAAATTGGAAATAGCCTCCCTTGTAACAAGTGTTGCATGGAAACGTAGTCCCTGTTTAAAAGTTAATTTACCTGAAAAATTAAAAGTTAATTGTAGCCTCCCTTATAACAAGTGCTGCATGCCAGCGTAGTCCCTGTCTAAAAGTTAATTTACCTGAAAAATTAAAAGTTAATTTGTTGAGTTAATTAAAATTAAATTAAAAGTTAATTTACCCAGAATAGATGTGACACGGTGAGCTCACAGGTTCACATTTATAGTCATGCTTATGTATCAGGAGTCGCTTCCTCATTCCATGCTTGTGTACAAATAGAATAAATTATATTAGTAAATAATTTTTGAAATTAATTTTTTGTCTCTACTTGAAATTAATTATTTTTAATTTTCTAAATATAAATTTTTATTTTGTCTCCAATCACAAAAATAGAAATTTATATTTAAAAAATTTAAAATATATTTTTTCAATTTAAAGATTAATCAATTTAATAGATAATTTTTTGAAAACTTTTTAAAATTAAAAAAGTGGAAAAATTGCAAATTATTTAAAAATAAAATTTTTTTTACAAAACAATTATAATATGAAAGTATATAATAAAACTTTTTAATAAAGTTTCTATGATATTATTTCATATATATTGAAATAAATTAAAATTTATTTTTTACATTTTTAAAATAAAATATTTTCTATATCACATTGAAGTCAAACTTTTTATCTCATTTGTAATATATTTGTTAACTTAAAAAAATTATTTAAAAATAAAATTTTAAAAATATTACCTAACATAATTAACAAACATAATTTCTCTGACATACATCATTGATACACGAATAATCTATTAAATGAAAAATTGAAAAATAATGCAGGTAATTTACACTTACACGTTATAACGACTATACTAAGGCTAACCCCATCCACAAGAAATGCTACAGGCAATGTGTACTCACTCTCTTGTGTAACAAGTTAGAACTCAAACTCCACGCACAAGAAATGCTCCAAGTTGTGGACGAGACAAATGCAAAAATTGAACGACAAATCTTTGCTCGGACCCTCCCATACTTTTCTCCTCCAACATGTGGTCAATACAACGTACCCGTTTATCGAACTATTGACGTACTTATAAAATATTTTATTAATAGAGTCTTGATGTTGAAGGGCCCTAATAAAGAAATGCAAACATCATGCTCCCTCCTTACCTTGTCAAACTGTCAAATCTATTAATTGTGTAATCAATTTTATACATTGAATGACGCGAAGCTTGCAATAATACTTCAAATATATCAGCCAATTAAATTTTAGAAAAAAATATATTTTTTTTACTAAAAAAATACATATATTGATTTTTTATGTTACACATTGGATATAGCATGTAAATTTAAAGTCGACAATAAACTAATACAGAGTCAAAGAGAAACTCATTGCTATAGTCCCAAGCCTTTGGAAGGGACTAATAACATACTTGTAAATAAATAATTATGGAAATTTAAAACTTTATTTATACCCATTAATATTTATTATAGTATATATTGGTGGAACATTATGATATTGTGTATTATTTGTTAAGATATCATGATTTTGGATATTAATTTTATAAAGATTGTAAAAGGTTCAACATACATTGTTTAATTTTAGTTTTTTTTTTTTCATGAGAAAAAATGCACTTTATATTCATAAAGATATAAAAATATACATACATTCGTCGCGAAAGACAAATACAAAAGGAGATACTGATTTTTTGGATCAATACAGTTCTTTCTATCAAAACTACCTATTCCTTTTCTCTACTATGATCGGCTTCCAAATTAAAAGGATGCAGAAAATAAAACAATTGTTTAATTTTAATTGAGATTGTGCATATAAACAATATAAATATAATTATTTAGATATATTTTATTTAATTATATGTAATATAAAATATACTATTTTCTTTTTCTTAGAAAAAATGTGATACAAAATTTATATTGAGATTTTTAATATAAGTTATGCTTCTACTACTTTGGACCTTATAAAACTATGATTAATTTATTATTTAAAAAAAAAGCAATTTATTTATGAACTCTAAACTTAATTTTTTCGAGCTTAAAATTAATACTCTATAAAAATTTCAAAAATTTCCCGACATTAAGTGTAAGGGACATGAGGTAGGGGAGGGCTTTACACCTTTCCTCATAGTCTACAATTGATATATAGACGATATAATGGAAACACGTGTGAGGAGGAGGAGAAACACAAGAATTGGTACCTCAACTTGCCTCCTCAATCCTTGAAACGATTTTGCATTTATGCCATTACTAGAGGATATCATGGCTTTGGGAAAGGAGGGAATTATATGAATTATCTATTCCGGTCATTATTTCAAAAGGATTTCTGGTAGAGACCTTTGAAGATGGTTTACATGGCTTGGATTTCATAGTTGTTCTTCTAGTTTCTTCAAACAACATTGCAAGCACATATGTGGTAGGCTAGAGCAGCTTTAGCCTAGAGTTCTTTTAAATTTCTTATCACGTCATGTCATTGTCTTTGACATAAATAGAGAAGGGGGAAGGTGCTCACTATAGAATGTGGGAAGAAATAACCATGGGTTCAAATGTAGAAAATCAACACTCTCTTACCTTGAGGGAAGATTTATGGCTTTGGTTTTCCCTTCGCTACCTTGGGAACATGTAACATCAGTTTCGAAGAATGAGTAGTAGGCTGGACAAAGGGGAAAGAGAGATGGGAGATAACCAACCATCTAAGCTTAGTAGAAAAGGCCAACCCAGGATTAACAGCTAACTCGGAAAAGTTAGATACTCTAATAGGCCCACCAAAGTAGAATTGGAGGTAAGGGAAACAACAATGCTATATTATAGAAGGTTCCTCGTATTAAAGTCAAGGTGGAGAGAATTGAGCAGTTTCAGAGATCAGAGAGGCAATACCCCTTAAGAGGCAATTGATACTAAGCTTGTGAAGTGGATTCCAGATACTGGCTTGCCTTGACGAAGGGATACTAAGTATTTTTAGTAAATTGATGTTTATTGGCAAGCCAAATCTATTGTTGCATAGGTCATTAGAGAGATGAGATTTCAACAAAAAGTCATTCTTGACAAGCTAGACTCTCTAGATCAGAAATATGAAGCTTTGGTAAAAATTTTGAGGGACATGGATGCATTGAGACAAGGGTGGGCGCAAAAACACAATGACCAAATCCTAGTTTTAGAGAACCCGAATGATACTAAACCATCATAGATCTATGTGGATTCAAAGTCAGAACATGAAGATTAGGTGCTACAAGTCTAATCTCGGTTCTCCTTTTTCCTTTTTCCTTTATGAAAATCAAGAGGAGAAATATAAGATATGATAGGTTAAGTAGCAAGAGCAGTACATCCTATGTTAAATGTCATTTAGTCTCCGCTATCAATCTAGTTAGCTTGTTGGACTCAGTTCCACCTTTTTGTTATGTTATAATCTAGATATAGGCTCAGATCGTCATAGGATAACTCTGAACATTGCTGGTATTTTTTGACCCACTATAGGCCTGGTTTCCTCTAAGGCAGGCTATAATAGAGGATGGTTGTATTTTTACTATACAATATTAATAGAATATTCCCACTAGCTTACAAAAAAAAATAGTCGATAAATTTTAATGAACCTAAAATTGACATTATTAATTCGTGCGAACATAAATTAAAGGGTTGTAAATAATATGTGATCATCACAAATTTTGTGTTTGATAAATAAGGGTGAATGCCAAATTTCAGCATTACCGTTGTCCCATTCATAAAAATAAAGAATGCTAAAAGTTCTACGATTTCAACCTTTTCTAGTTTGCTATCACATTGATCCAACTAGACAACCTTTGTCGAAATTGTGGTTTTGGATTGGTGAAATTGTTGTTATTAATGCATAAATGAACTCAACACCCTTGAATACCCCCATTGCAACCAAATTGTGCTATTTTAACATCTGATATTTGCAATTTTATCAATCCAAAATTACTCCTATCAAATTTCAAGCCAAAATGTTAGTTTCCCTTCCTATTATTTCAAGTGGTCGAGAAAAAACCATTTCATAAAACATTTAAACTACTAATACACACACACACACACACACACACACACACACACATAATTAAAAAAAACAAACAAACAAAAACAAAAACATATATTTTATAATCCTAAACAACAATAGCGAAATAATAGTCATCACATATGTCATATTTAACCTTTTGAATGAAAGATGGAAACATCGTAAAGATCGATTATTGTGAAAAAAGGTTGGGGATGATACAATGAAATGTGCTTTCACAATTTTGCCATTCCATTCCTCTATTGTATTAACGTAGCTTCACTCCACTTATTTATCGTTTCATTTCCCATTTGCATTTTCTCTTATTTTTTCAATATTTAATATTTAGATAGTATGTTGGTGTAGTTTGATATGTTGATATTGTTGGAAACATGCCAACAAATTTCCTCATGCAGTCACATGCACATGCATGCAACTATGTTAATGCGCATGCATGCAATCTATTTATGAACTGTTCGTGTAACTATGTGATCTATTCATGATCAGACTATGTAACCGAGTGATAGATGTTATATATATGAGCATACCCATAGAGGTGTGTGTGCAATGTGTAGTGAGTATGTGAGATCAAGACGCAATACTGAGGTTTTTTGTGTATGAGAGGAGAGGATGGTTGTATGCCTGGGTTGTCTATTGTAATTCTCCCTTGAATAATAAGAATATTGACTATCATTGGCCGTGGTTTTTTCCCTCATTGGGTCTCCACATAAATCACTGTGTCAATTGTGTGTTTGTTGTTCTTGGTTTGATGCGTGTTTAATCTAGCTCATTTATGCTCTAGTTTTATGCTATGTTTTTCTTCCGCTGCCTAAGAAGTGGTATTAGATCTTAGAGTTGAAGGAGAAGAGAGCGAAGGAGAAGAGAATTTGGTCTCTGGATCGAAGATCCTGGTTTATTAGAAGATGTGATTTTCTTTTGGACAATTGTTTCTGCTAATGGCGAAAGTGCAAAGTTCCAAGTTTGAGGTGGAAAAGTTCATTTGTAAGAGTAGCTTTGCGCTATGGAAGCTCAATATGTGAGATCTTTTTGTGCAACAAGGATTGCAAAAGGCCTTGGCTGGAAAGTCAAAGAAACCAACAAGCATGACAGACGAGGACATGGAGGATCTGGATGCAAGAGCCCTCAGTACTATTTGTTTGTGTCTGGCAGATGAGGTGTTGTTTAACGTCGCTGAAGAGAATACAACAACATGTTTGTGGACTAAGCTGGAGAGTCCATATATGACAAAGAACTTGCCAAACAAAATATTCTTGAAGAGGCAGTTGTACAACTTGCAGATGAAAGAAGGTATGAAAATTGTTGATCACTTGAATGTTTTCAATACTCTGATTTGTCAATTAACTAGTATGGAAGTAAAGTTCGAAGATGAGGACAGGGAAGTTACGCTATTGTGTTTGTTGCCTGAGTCTTGGGATCATCTGGTCACAACTGTGTGGTTTAACACAACATATGCCATTGATTATGACATTGTTGTGGGAGCTCTGTTGTCTGAGGAAATGAGGAGAAGATCCAGTAAGGAAACCTCAACAGCAAAAGAAATGGTGGTTAGAGGTTGATCTACAGAAGAAGGGAAAGATCAGAAAGGTACAGCCAGGTCTAAGTCAAAAGGCAGTAAGGGTAAGGCAAAATGTTGGTTTTGTGGCAAATCTAGGCATCTCAAGAAGGATTGTTGGAAAAGACGACAAGCATTCAAAGGGGACTCCACAAAAGAAGCAAATTTAGCTACATGTATNGTAGGGTGGTGATGGCTGAGTCACCATGAAATAAAAAAAAATGTATTTACTTTGGAGTTGTAAAAATTATTGATTGCATGTAAATGGGCATATGTGTGTAAGACCTAGATAGGCATGCGTACCCCTGGTTTATCAGGTCACCTATGAAATTTCTAGATGTAGATTCAATATGTGGGGGGGCATGCATGTTGGGTTAGCCTTAACTCGGTGAAAGAGTTAATGAGTTAAATATGTTTTTAGGTCAAAGCAGGTGGTTTTTCGGGTCCGTGTTTTTTGCGTATCCATGAATTGTATGTAATGAAGCCTATAAAAGGCTTGGTGAACTCCATTGTAAATGGGCTTGGAGGTAAGCGGTGAAGGCTTACTTGGCCGGCTTGGTTGGACTTGATCAAGGTTGGTCGAATGCAAAGTTTGAGGTGGAGCAGTGTGTCTAGTTTAGAAAGGTGGGTCATAAAAAGGTTGATGTATTGGCACAACAATCGAGTGTTTGGGAATATATGATGAAGGTAAGTTCATATCCATGGAACTTGGAAAGTATTGAAAGGAAGTTGGGATCGAATAAGCATGTTCAGTAATGCCAAGTTGCAACAATAGTTGTGGACAAAAGCGGTGCTATCTGGTAACTCGGTCACCATCGGTTGCAAAAGACAGGAAGATTCAGGAAGAGGTATGAACAGGTCATCTCGTAATTACTCAAATGTGAAATTATTCGATTGTGATGCTTATGGTTTTTTATCATCTTTCTAAGTAGGACCCAGATCAAACAGGTAGATCTTTGATATGGTGATGATGTTAAGGGGTGCAGACTGTGGGATCCTACTACCCACATAATCATCATGGACAAAGATGTAGTGTTTGATGAATCTCCTTTTATAAAATCAAACATAGTAAAATATGAAAGGTTCAAAGCATGGCTGGTAGCAGAAAGATATTTGGAAGGTATTGATTTGCATGAAAGTTTCTCACCACTTGTTAAAAGCTTGTTTCTATTCA
>SNQJ01S0058630.1:42997-57131 GCA_010110895.2 Picea sitchensis
TAAATGCTATGGAACATTTAATATAGCAGTACCCATATATTTTACTCTGAGTTTTAAACGTATTTAATTGTATTAAATGCATTTGCTTATAATTTTATGTAAGGAATGGTAAACTGAGAGGTTGGGAAACCTGGGTAGTGAAGGGTACGCTACATAAGTGAACTTAAATGTACTAGAGATGAATTTGAGGTTTGATCTAATAACATAAAAACTTTTTTTGAAGGAGATTATAGTCTTGTCAATGGGATTTTTTAAAAGTACAATGACCTCTTTGATAAATCAACACTCTATATGAAATAAATGGATGAAACCTTTAAATCTTGCTTGTCAAAACCTCATGAATTAAATGTACTTGATACCTTGCAAATTGTGTGCAACACTCTTTTGGTGTGACTTCTTCTCATGCAATATTGGCTATCCATGATCATTGTTCTCTTGATTTAGAAAAACATATGAAATAGTTTTAGTTCCAAGTTGCTTTGTTAGATGGGTTATACTGGTGATGAACTTGGTTAGCATGGACAATAAAATATCATTAGTCCTATTGTCCCTAAGATGAAATTCATGTGCATAGGCCTTTAATTTTTTGAAACTTCATTGCTAGATGCAAGTCCCACTATCGATCTCTCAACCACAAAAACAATATTGTGCACCATCCATCCATTCTAGCATTTGAATCTACTTTGTCAGAACTAGATCTTACCCCTTTTGTTTAACAAATTTCATATTCTTCACCATCCACATCTCAATCATCCATCCATTCTAGCATTTGAATCTACTTTGTCGGAACTTTGTCGGAACTGGATCTTACCCCTTTTGTTTAGCAAATTTCATATTCTTCACCATCCACATCTCAATCATATATGAATCTCCATCATTGTGATTGAAAACACTCTTGCTCTCCACACCCAAGAATTGAAATTCTTATTAATCGTTCGTGAATGCTCATGTAGGTCCATTTTCTTAGAGAATTTAGAATTTAGATTTGTTTTAGCATTTACAAAAGGCATTTATCTAATAAGATTAGTAGTTCGTTCAAAGCCACGTTGAGGTTGAATATCTAAGGAATAATGAGAAAGTCAAGCCTATAAAAATATCATATGCTTCATGTGTATCACATGTCCGTATGGGTTTTGTAGGTTGATAACAATATGAATCTATGTTCATTAAAATAATATTTATTTAATTGAGTAATAATTTATATTTATAATTTTTTTATTTTAATAGATTAGGTTTTGTAGGTTGATAACCATATGAATCTATATGAATCTATGTTATTAAAAAAAATTAATTGAATAATAATTTATATTTATAATTAATAATTTTTTATTTTAAGAGATTATGTTTTGTAGGTTGATAACAATATGAATCTATGTTCATTAAAAAAATTAATTCAGTAATAATTTATATTTATATTTTTTTATTTTAAGAGATTAGATTTAGGATTGAAATATAACGTTATATTTCATACATACGTAATGTTACGATTTTAACATTATTTTTTATTTATTCAATATTTACATTTACATTTTAATATTACATATTAAAATGATAGATGTACTTTTTTAAAAATAACATTCATTATATAATTATTATAGGTGTACTTTTTTAAAATAACATTCATTATATAATTATTATATAGAACATTTTGAAATCTTATATCTTGCCTAGCCATTTTTAATCCGATTGTGCCTTTGGGTCATTGAAGGAGCCCCACTCCTCATTCAAATGCACAACCAAGTTATGTTCAAGAATCTTGCCTCATACCATATCAAAACTTTTAAAAAATATAATTAATTATAAGATAATGTAGGTAGATATCATAATTTAAAATTTATAAAAAAAAATCTCTCAAACACTTAAAAAATATTATTTTAATTTTTTTAGCTCTTTATTTTTGGATCTATATTAAGAAGGTCTAATGATTAAAAACATGTGTTTCCTCCTAAGAGGTTACAAGTTCAAATCTAGAGGGCGCTAGGGTATGTATACATCTGTAGACTTTAGTAGTCAAATCGTTGAGCACAGGGGTCCCTTGTCCCACAAAAAAGGGGGTCTCATATATCAATTTGGTTTCTAGCTTGGCCAGGACCTTAAAATTAGAATATTATTATTAATATAATCAATTTCTCTACACAAAAAGTCGAATAACAAATAAATTTTAAATCAAACTTCATTGTCTTAGACTCATTCCAAAAATGGTATACAAGGTAAACACTAGATTCTTTAAGACACAAGGCTAGGTCAACAACTCATGAATAATTCATAGATAACTCATCAACTATTGGTTTACTAAGAGCAAATATGTCATAAAGTGGGATTTGAACCTAGGTGGGAAGGGTAACAACGTTTCCTCACAACCACTCAAGCTACACCTAATTGACATACAACAAGAAATATTTGCTTGCAAAACTATTCCAAAACCATATTGAGATTACAAAACTATTCCAAAACCATATTGAGATTACATGATCCGTATAAGACAATGTGCATCAAATCATCACAAATTAAAAAAGAAGCATCGCACTACATTGGCATCAAGGACCAATACTAAGAGAACCATTTGAGTGTCCAACTACACAGTGAGAAGAGTTGTAAGGTCTTGTGTGTAAATTTTGGGGGTTGGCCCATGTGTTTCCTTAATAGCGACAATGTAACCCATGAAGGGGTGTGAAGACTAAAGTTGTATATATGCCCTAACTTCCACCTCTTCATGAGTTTTCATCCACAATTATTAGTGTACACCTAATAATTTATTTTGGTTTTTATAACGAGAAGTGGTGCTCTTAGACATGATTGTTTCATGTTTGGTTGAAAGAACAATTGAAGGGCTTAAGATTGCATGTTCATTATCGCATTTTTGTTATCGTACATGGCAATTGAAAGTAATGAAAGATAAGTGTTACTTTCATTGTGAAATTTCTACTATAATTGAAGCAATTTATATTATACTTAGTCATTGCAATGAGATCACCCATAATGGTGTTAGTGTGATCATACTTTGCCACACTAACAAGCTTTACCAATAGATTAATAAGTACAAAATCTCAATTTATATCATACTTACTCAGTGTAATGAGGTCATCCACAATGGTGTTAGTGTGATCATGTTTTGTCACACTAATAAGCTTTACCAATAGATTAATAAGTACAAAATCTCCAATTGTAATTTGGAAAGTTTGCAACACATTTTATTAATGAGTGTTGGATCTTCAAAAGTTTCATTATACATATAATAAATAAGTACAACTAATCACTTGTTCTTACAAGTGTTGAATTCGCTTCATGTCTTAATTGTTCAATAAACTGGATATATTTACACATGTCAAATATCTTAAGGAAACCATTTACACAAACATATCAAAGATCAACCCACCAATGCATTACGTAGTTAAAACCATCAAAGAGAGAAACAATCCAGACCCCAACCAACGTGGTCACTTGAGACAATATATTAATGCAAAAGGAAAATAATTTACATATGAGTTTCTCGCAATCGATCATCAACACATGACCTTCCATGCTCTTTAAATAAAAATGATGGAGTAGTTTAGTGTTGAGCCATGGATCAATATAGTCGTTAGTATCGAGGAGAAGATTAATTGTTGGATCACTTTATGTCTAGAACATAATCATGACTATCAGATTAGATAATTACAATGTACACTAAAGAAACACACTTTACCTAAAGATATATTAGCACAAGTTAATCGTAACTAACTCCTAAGTGTCTAAACACCCTAACATCCCCCCTTAAGAACAACATGGGATATGATTGAAGGATTTATAAAGATGACACAATAGGAGAAGGAACGAGGCATTAGAGACTATCCCCCCTCAATGACAACTTCTTAAGCTCCTAAAATATATTTGAAATTTGAAAAAAAATGTTTTTGTAAGAGAATTTGTGAAAATGTCCGCAGCTTGATCATTTGTAGGAAAATAGCACATTTCAAGAACACGATCCCGAAGAAGCTTTCTGATGAAGTGCATATGCATCTCAATGTGTTTGTTGTGTTGATGTTGATCTAGATCTTTGGAAAACTAAATAACACTTTGATTGTCACTCTAGAGTGTATTCAGATGTTCCTATTGGAATCCAAATTCTAAAAGGATATGCCAAAGCCAAAGAGCTCATTGAATTGCACTAATTGTTGCTTGATACTCTGATTCTACATAAAAAAGAGCAAGGGCACATTGCTTTTTACAAGCCCAAGTCACACATCTAAAACTAAGACTGAAAACATAACCTGCAATAGGCTTCTAATCATCAGGGTTGCCAGACTAATAAGAATTAGTGAAACCAACTAACAAAGTAGCTCCCCCTAAATTGTAATGTATCCCAAACGTGACTATACCTTGGATACACCAAAGCATCTTTTTTGCTGCTTTCCAATGGATCTCATGGGGTGTTTGCATGTACTGAGAAACAAGACCAATAGTAAAGGAAATATTAGGATTGGTATGAGTCAAATGAAAAAGGATACTAACTAATTGAGGGTACAAAGTTGCATCTACTTCAATGGGTGTAGTACATGTGGGAGCAAGTTTGACTCCAGACTAGAAGGGAGATGGAATTGGTTTACAATCTTCCATGTAAAAGTGGTGAAGAAGGTCACATGTAGAATTATGCTAGTGATCTGGGATTTTCTGCGAGATCTTTCTCTACAAAAATCCTACAACGAGGATCTTTTACCGAGGCTTAATCACATGTGAACATGAGAAAATAATCATTAAGCATTGCATATTAACATGAGTAAAATTTCATCATTATGTGCATATGTGAAATTAAATCTCTACTTAATCAAGCGAGAATGCAATCAAAACTCACATATATAATTTGACACCCATGTGTTAACAGAGTTCATCAGACTCTTCTGGTTACATCTCTGGATCCGCTTGGAATATGAATTGCTTTATTATCCTTCCTTTAGCCAGGGCTGAAAACTTCTCACAAAATGTGGCACATGCTCCTTACAGGGTTGAAACCCAGCGCAACCTTCTCTTATACAAAGAACTTAAGGCTCTCACATAAGTGACATTTCTTCAGACATCGGAAGCACCACATTCCTCTCAATGCAAAGCTCTCTCAAAGGGGCCTAAAGAGGCCTCCAATGGCCTTCTCCTTTACAATGCTTACATAAGGAATTTATATGGTTTCCCTCCTTCCATAATTCAAGGAGACAAGATCCACAATTTTAGGGTCTAATAACAAATTAAGGACAAAAATGAGAAAGCATCTCAACCAACCATAACTTCCCCTTGAGACTAGGAAATCACTCGTGATAAAATGAGGAAGAATCCTAAACCAACTCATGAGATTCCTAACTTCCTCTTAAAATTAGGAAACTAATTTGTGAGGTGGATTCTCACACAAAACTAATTTCCCCTTAAAACTAAGAAACTAATTTGTGAGTTGGATTCTCTCACTTAATTTTAGTTTCCTTTTTACAAATTAAATGAAAAATAAATGAGCACATTATGCTAAAAAATATTAATCATTTTTACAATATGAAGCATTAAACATTCCTTTTAAACTTTGTCACCTATCATCAATTATCATTTTAATGATCTTCTCCATGGTGTGCAAAGTAATGAATCATTGTGTGGAGATCCTCTTGGATCAGCTAGGAAAGGCAAGTTCCTTCCTTGGTTTGCAAGACTTGAGGCCTAGAAAGTAATGTGATTCTCCTAAGTCTACCATTTCAAATTTCTTCTTAAGGTTGTATTTCACATGGGTTAAAATTTTGGGGTCACTACCAGTGAGTATAAGGTCATCAACATAAAGAACAATTATTATAATATGGTTACGTACTTTCTTGGTATAGATATTGCGGTCAAAAAGACATTTAGAAAAGTCAGTGTCAAGAAGAAAGCTACCCATTCTAGCATACCAAGCCCAAGGAGCTTGCTTAAGGCCGAAGTGAGATTTCTTAAGGTGACAAAAAGGGTTGGAGTCATTCTGAATATAGTCAGGAGGTTGTTTCATGTAAATTTATTCTTGTAAATCCCCATGCAAGAAGGTAGATTTAACTTCCATTTGATGTAGCTCCAATTTATATGAAGTAGTAAGGGATACAATAAGGTAGATGGAATTCATTTTGGCTACAAAGACAAAGGCTTTAGTATATTCAATTCCTTCTACTTGAAAAAATACTTTAGCAACTAGTCGAACCTCATGTCTTTCAACGCTTCCATCTAATGAATACTTAGTTTGATACACCCATTACATCTAACAAGTTTTCTTCTTTTTGGCAGAGGTACAAGATCCCAAGTATTGTTTTCCATTAAGAAACAATATTGTGATTTTTTTTTAAATTTTAAATATTTTTTCAAGTTTTAAAAAGTAGTATTTGATTGTTCAAAAAACTTTATATAACTTAATATCTAGTTTAGATGTGACATTAAAAAAAAAAAAAATTAAAAAACTTAAAATTTTGTACGTTGATAAATCCAAAGCAATATCATTTTCATACATTGGTAAATCCCAAAAATTATTGTGTAGACGGGTACATATTTTTTCGCCACTACCTCCACTTATCACGAAAACCATAATGAGGATGGTGGAAGAAGAAAAAAGACGTAAAATGAATAAATAGTATTGTATCATTTTCCAATAGTCATGCCATTTGTTAGTATTTAACATATGATTGTCGCTTATCCCATCCAAAGGCATCCGTGTAGCGTTCACACCTCTTTGACCAAGTGCAATTGGTAGTTGACGTGGCTTTTTTAATATTGTGCTATTGGAAAAGTGGAGTTCTAGTCTTGGAAAAACTCAGGTTGTAATCATTGCCGAGAATTGAAGTTTATTCAAGCTTTATTTTATTCTTTTTTATGGTGTTTTTTTTGCCATTTTTGTTGCCCAAAGCTTGCAATTTCACCACAATAGTAGAATTATTTGTTAGCAGGGGTCATATCAATCTTTAAAATAGTTGAAATCTATTCAATATTCATTATGGTGTCATAAGATAGTTGAAATTTGTTCAATCTTCTATATGGGTTTGTTCAAACATTTTCTTGGGTTTTTTTTACTAAAGAATGTTTGCAATACTGTGTATAGCTGATAGAATAGATAATCATTGAGCAAAACTGTTATGATAAGTGTTGAAGTAGTATTTAAAAGCTTTGGTATCTCAATAATTATTCAAGTGGACTTTGTTCTAACATTTTATAATTTTGTTCAACAATTTCTAAAGATTTCAAGTTGCGTTTCATGTATTAAAGAATTATTATATTACAGTTAATAGGTTGGAACTATTGAAATGGATTCATACAAGCTAAGTTTTTATTTTATTTTCATATTTTCATTGTAAAAATTAATAAATTTGAGATTTTATAATAAATTTTCTAATGTGATAAAAATGTTTAATGACATTTTGGCTTGAATACAAAAATTGCATAAGATTGAAGGATATGCTAAAACAATAGTTGATCCCAAGATAATTGTTAAAACATACAAACAAAACTCGGAGCTCATCTCTATTGATACATACTTGTTTCTTATATTGCAAAGTTTATACACAATGCATTTTTCTTTTCTTATATTGCAAAGTTGATACACTATACACCTTTTCTTATATTGCATATCCAAGTGTGAATTAATTTAAAAGATTTTAAACTCATTTTTTCTTTATTTATTATGCGTGCTAATTATGTGAAATAATGATGATAGTTGGATGTAGAATAGATATAGTACTATAAAATTTAAATTTGTTGGATAAAATAACTTGTTATCTTTTTAATAGATGTAAAAGTTTTAATGATACTTTGTGATGCTATTGTCTATAAGTTGGCATGTATGGAGTTATAATAAATTAATAGAATTAGTATCTTAAATATATTAATGTTATTAGTTTTTTTTCTAGAGTACAATTTTATTTTCATTAAAATAAATAATAAAGCAGATTTTTATGAAAAATAAATAAATAATTAAATATTAACTCGTAAATTTTGATTTTACTAAAATAACTAACATGTTTATTATATATTTGTTCTCTTAAATTTGATTTCCATGAAAATAAATATATTTTGCAAGGGCTCTCACATTTTTAACTAAATTTTGTTAAGAAAGACAAGGATTAGCAATAGAGAAACAAAGTGAAATGTTTTTAACTGTCTACCACAAAATCGGTAATCTGTTTACTTTGAACTAATTTTAAATTAATTAAAGCCTCTTTGATCAGAATTTGGAAATCTGAGAATTCTAGCTTTGAAGTAGTTTCATGGATCGACATGACTTTGAGTAAAAACATATTTTTGTAAGTTTTTTTAATCATATTTCTATATTTGAGCATTTTCTATTGTTTCTTTTTTTATACACTAATTTTTGTTTGTAGTTTTCTTATGTAGGTATACTTATAGAACACGTACTATAATTTCCTATCATTCGTCAATATTCCTCTGTTTATTATTTGAAGGATAGGTACTAGGAACTACATAAATGTTATTAAAGTGAAGGAAAGTTAAGCTAACAAAGTACAAACATTTATAGTAGTAAAATGAGTGGGACAAATACAAGAGCCAAAACCAAGAAACAACGATCGAATAATATTCAATATGCCCACTCAGAAACATTTAGAAACATTGAGGTAGGTTACTTGCTCCTTAATCTTTCTCTATTTTTGAATTCTACCTTTTGAATCTTTCACTATTTTTGAATTCTATCTTTTGACATATAATGGAGATAACCTATAGTTTTATGCCTTCAGTTGCTCCAACTAGTAACGCCACCTCTTAAAGTGTAATATAATGTATGGGAATTGATAGTTTTGAATTTAGGGTTTCCATATGTTACATGTTGAGTGGCTTTGTACATTTGGTATGGTTCGATTCTAGGTCTATTTTTGGTATATTAATTTAGGTCACACAAGGGATTTAAAAATATATTTAAATGGTCTCATTTTGATTTGGATTTGAATTCAATTGTGGTTCTTGTTTAGTTTGACTCCAGGCTTTCAATTTTTCAAATTATTGGTATAGCCATGGAATTGGTATTGAAAGTGGACGCACAAACTACTAATGGCCTCATTTCGATTTGGATATGAATTCAACTATGGTTGAGTTTCTTGTTTAGTTTGTTTAGTTTCTCTTGAGGCTTTCAAATATTCATATGAATGATATAGTTGTAGTTGTGGAATTGGTATTGAAAGTGGATGCACAAACTACTACTTTTTTTTAGAATGTTCTTTGCTCTTTGATGATAGTACTAAGTAGACTAGAATTATTAATATAAAGTGGATAAAGAAATATTAAAGTCACTTATAATTCTTGTAGGTTGTTATGATATGAATGTTTGTGATCTGCTTCTTAAGTCCATCTCACATAGAGTTGAACACAATGTTTTGTTATTGTAATTTATCATATGTTAGTTTTTGTTTAGAAGCATTGGCATTTAATCTTTTTAAATAATTTCCTTATGCTTGAAATCTAGATACCTCTTTATTTTGCAGGGGCTATCATGTTCTTAATTGAATTTTGTTGAGAAAGACAAGGATTAACAATATAGAAACATGCTGAAACATTTTCAATTGCCTATCACAAAATCAATTGTATGTTTACTTTGAACTAATTTAACATTAATTAGAGCCCCTTGATCAGAATTTGGACATCCAAGAGCCCATTCATTAGAATTTGGAAATCTGTGAATTCCAACTTTGAATTACTTTCGTGGATCAACACGACTTCGAGTAAATACACATGAATTGGCAAACCAAAGAGTAAGACGTATCAATGATCATTCCTGAACAAGGGTAATATAATATCAGGGATCAAGTCATGTTTTCACCTCTGTTGAGACACTTTTGCTTACACGAGTACTGTTGATTAGCCTTTGAACACTTAAAAATAACGGTAGTGAGGAACAAATCACATCTTCACCTTTGTTCAAGACACTTTGGCTTGCACTAATAGTGTTGATTAACATTTGAACACTTAAAAACAAAGGTAGGGATTAACTGCTCTACAATTTTCTCTTGTTTTAATAATGGTTTCAACAAAGTGGGTATAATGAAATGTTAAAACGCTACAATTTTATAATGTAAAAATATAATTGTTTTGTTTTAAATGTTTTAGTATATGTGTATTTCGTTCACATTTAATAATAATAAGAATTGATATTTTTTTTGAAATGAAAAATAAATTGATTAATAATTATATGTGCATGTATTAAGAATGGATACTTTGTTTATTTTAATAATATTTTAGTATATTAAAATTAGTAATAATGAAAATTAATGTTTTTTAAAATTAAATTTTAAATCCATTCGATAAATTAATTAATAATTATATGTTTTTAAAAATGTAATTTAAATTTATTTAATAAATTGATTAAATTAATAATTATGTTGTTGAATTTTCTAGAAATAAATTAAGAGATTTGTATTTGTCCACACTTTTAGTGGACACCCCACCCATACTGAAGGACACATAAAGCTAAAATGGTAATAAAAAAAGTGTTGGGTTGAAAATTTATAGAATAAAAATAATGAATAATAGGTGTGGAAAAAAAAAAGTAAAGAATTCAAAAGACTATGGTTAAATATGATTAAAATTGGAAATAATAATATAATATAAAGAGATAAATAAAGGAGGAGAGCAAGTTAAAAATGATTAAAATAAACAAAGATTAGCAAGTAAAAAATAACGAGGGGAATATATAAAGGAAGAAGTAATTTGATTAATGGGATAAAATAGTCAATTAACCATGGTGAATAATAATAGAATATAAAGGAATAAATGTAGAGGAAAACAAATTAAAAATGATTAAGAGTAAAAATGACAAGGTGAGAATAATTAAAGGAAAAATGATTTTAAATAATAGGAAAATGTTAGGTTGGAGGAATAGAGGGGAACAAAAGGCTAAAAAGGAGGAAAACCAAGGGCGGGGGATGTGTTAGCGTCAGAAGTCACTCCTGGATTGCTTGCAGGAGTAGAGCCCAACGCCCATCAGTTTTATGTCACGATAGTTTTTAATGGGTGATCAAATGGGTAGAGACTTGGGGAGATATCACTCTAACTCGGGAACTGGGTCTGGTATGCAAGGAACAAAGGAGGTCTTGATCTAGCTTCAGTCAGTGAGTTGCTTAAAAGATGAACAGGTGGAAGAATTGGTGAGAAGAGTGAACAAACTACCTCAGGCAACAGGCCTTTCAACAGTTTATAGAGGAAAAACTCTGAATGCAAGATCCTCTTGGTTCAGGGCTTCGGGAAACTGAAAGGGGGACTTGACTGGATCCTCCAATTCCAAGTCGTTCAGCGCTAAGGAAATCACAGAGATCGATTAGAAACAATGCAACTGTTATAGTGATCCAACCTACATCATCCTATAACAATTACAACTCGACTAGATCCTCCAATTCCGAGCTGCTCTAATGCAGTGTAAACAAAGACGTGAAAGAAACTGACATTAATAAGGCAAGAAGTCTCAAGAGTCCATGCATAACCAAAATAACAGTGCTTCATTAAAGTTTTACAACCGGAAGCCTTGCTCAACCATCGATTATTACAAAATACAAAAACTGAGTCTATATACTCATAACAATTCACCTAACAGAGGCGTGCTCCGTGACCCAAGGCTTCGTGTCCCTTCAGCCAAATTCGGACGGATATTCTTCGTCAGACGCCACCTTAACTGTGCATGGCTCCTACAAGGGGAGTAGCTGAGCCATTAAGTGTTGAATTAGCGTGTGCAGACTTCTCTGGCTAGTTGAGGACTTCGACATGGCTTCTTTGGAAAAATTGGTACACAGGACCCCCTCGGGCAGACAACTTGCCAGACCCTCCATACCTTACACTTAATGAGTGAAGAGAGGCTTCAACCACCTCCTTTCACTTTCATTTACTCCAGGCGAAATACAGGATTGAGGTTGAATCAGACGGCACCTGGAGATCGCGATGACCCTTTCGGCGACTAGACTCGACGCCTTTGGCCCCTTTTGCACAGCTCTTTTTATTTCCCAAGTGACCACGGGTTGTGACCCTATGTTTTCTCTCAAAGGCACTTTCAGCATTCGTAAATGGGAAGGAGCTAATCCTTTCTTATCACAGTCGCGATGAGCGAATCGCCGAGATGGCTTAATTGGGCGCCACGCGTCCCTCTCATATATGACGGTCCTGAACTCACTCAGTGATGCCGTGGGCCCGGGTCCTGGATGCTCTTGGCATTTCGTGCTTCGGGATTATGAAGGAGCTGCTGCTTGTGCCTCGAAGTCGCGATGGGCGAAAAGGCGAGGAGCCTAATCGCGCACCAGATGTCCCCTTTGGATGGACGACTGAGATTGCCCCCGTGATACTGCAGGCCTGATTTTGGGTGCTTTCGGTGCTTCGGGGTTCGGGGTTTCGAGATGTAGAACAACATAGAACCCTCACCCTTCGAACACACAAATGCTGAAATGCCGACGCGACTAGATCTCGCGCCACACGTCCTTTGGATGGACGGCTGCTATCCTTTTCTGCACACACTATGGGCGCTATCCATTGCATTAATCTCGCTGCAACTCCGCTAACCGTGATTTCCCGCCAACCATCGATCTACTCTCATGGATGAATCTGGTCCGTCGACAATATAATCTTGCCCGCTTACTTGCTTGGAAGCCTGAAATGAGATTTTTCCACGTTGTGCTCGGGCGCTTATCATGCAACTTGCAGACCCGAATACTCTTGTGCCCGGGACAAGAAATGTTACTAACATTAGGCTCCATGGGGGATAGAGTCGTCCCTGTGATGCTCTAAGGACTCATTTTGCAGCTCCAGTGCCTTGTTGTTGGACTACGGGGTCATTTATTTAAAACTTAAAGACGGAAAGAAAAACAATATTTACAACCGCGAAAGATCCATGTGCGACTCAAGAGAAAAATCTTTTTAGGAAATGCCCATTCACAGGGCCATTGAAAACTTCCCGATCCTTCGAATCTCGTATCCTGTAGGTGTTATTTGAGAATACTTCGGATACTTTGAAAGGCCCGATCCATAGGGCTTCGAATTTTCCATGTTTGCCTTTATCTTGTTTAGGAGCATCCCATTTCAGTACCAAGTCTCCTATCCGAAACTTTTCCTTCTTGACTTTCCTATCAAAAACCTGCTTGATCCTTTGCTGATGGTCCTAAATTATGCCCATTACCTACTCTCTGGCCTGTTGGACTTCTAACAGTTGATGAATTCTTCTGATCATGTCATCAGGCTCCTCTTGATGATCCTGGAGGAATTTTGCTACAGGAATGGCCAAATGAGAAGGAAAAACAACCTCTGTTCCATAGACTAATTGGAAAGGAGAGATGCCTATAGATCTCTTCATGGTCACTCGATCGACCCATAGAGAAAATTTCAATCTTGAGTGCCAGGCCTTCTTGTTGTCTTCCAACAATATTTTGATGATCCTTATCAGGATTTTGTTGGAAGACTCTGCCAAACCATTGCCCTGGGGATAGTATGGGGTGGAGTGAATCAGTTTGATCCCAAATTGCTCACAGAACTTGGCTAATGGCTCAGCCCTGAAAGAGGTTGCGTTATCAGTGACAATCTTACTTGGGCAGCTGAATCTTGTGATGAGATCCTCCAGGAATCCAATGATTACCTTGTGGGAAGAACTTCTGGTGGGGATAGCTTCAATCCACTTGGTAAAGAAATCTGTAGCTGTCAGGATCCATCTGTGCTACCCACTGGAAGCGGGGTGAATTTCTCCAATGAAATCTAGGCCCCATTGTTGGAAAGGTACTGAGACAACCACATGATTTAACGACAAAGACTTGAGTTGTTGCTTTCCTGCAAATCTTTGACATTTGATGCAGGCTCTGACCCTTCTGCATATGTCAATGAATACGGTGGGCCAGTAGTACCCAACTCTGAGAATTTTGTGGGCTGTGGTCTTCTAGAAATGGTGCCCTCCACATAGGACGTTGTGAAATTCAACCATGATCCTGTCGTCCTCTTGTGGATCCATGCATTTTAAAAGCACCCCCAGGGGGTCCTTCTGAAATTTTTAAACCTGCGAAGTAAAGCAATGCATATAGATTCTTAAGCAATACAAAAATTAATCAATGGCTCATACACATAATACACAGAGATTTTTACCGGAAACCCTCAACCGGGAAAACCTTTCTTATTTTCATTATATTGAATTTCACCATTCACCATA